>JAEIIJ010010910.1:0-34970 GCA_018904815.1 Drosophila ogumai | reverse complement strand
TTTATACAAAAAATCTTTTAAAATAAAAACTACTATAAATAAAATTAATGAAAATGAATGTAAATATTGTTTCAAAAGTTCGCAGAAAATTCAGCTAGAGTTTTTTTTTAGCTGCCATGAAATTTCAAGTTGTTGTTATTATTTTTTAACACCTGAAACACCTGCTGGTATAAGCTACCATACGAAATTAATTAACTTTATTTAACCATAACCATTACAAGCTATATTTTAATGGCTGTGAGGGCTTTATTTCGGAGACAAATCTAGGAGACTAAACTTCCTGTCAAGATGCGAGGCCTCTGCTTCGTCGTTCTCCTAATTGGTGAGCTAAAAATAAAATAAATTATAAAATATCTGCATATGCTTCCTGTATGTTCCTCCTTTAGCTCCTTTTGTTTTGGTAAGCAGTAAAGTCTGCAACGATAATAACTGCACATATGAATATGATGTCCATTGTGCCACCTATCTCAATTGCTATTACAATGCAATAAATTTTTGTGAGGCCCATCTGCAGTCATGTTATCGAGAGAGAATTGGATTGACAGGTAAATTTAGATATATTAATATAAATATTATAATTACTAATATTAAAATTAAAATTATCTTTAAGCCCTCACTGACATTCGCAAAGGAAATTGCAACTTTGGCTTGCCTAGATGCAGTTACACTTATGGTTAGTAGGACATGTGTAAATTGATAAATATTTCTGGATAATGGTGAGCACCACAAAATTGCCTAAAGATATTTTTTTTAAATAAAAATTTTTAACTAAAAAAAACTATGTCTCTATTTTTATAAAATTTCTTCCACACAAAACTCATGTTTTTATATATTCAAATTAACTTTATTAATGGCACAGAAAATGGCATAAAATCACAAAACCCTAAAAGTGATCTCTGACAACCTGCCAGACATTCGTACATGGCATACTTAGCAGAACTTAGTATAAATCTTAAAATAAAGCATACAACAGGGGGAAG
This sequence comes from Drosophila ogumai, assembly GCA_018904815.1. Lineage (NCBI taxonomy): Eukaryota > Metazoa > Arthropoda > Insecta > Diptera > Drosophilidae > Drosophila > Drosophila ogumai. The sequence goes on along the minus strand of JAEIIJ010010910.1, from coordinate 33,990 downwards.
CACTGTGATCGGGGAACACACTAGACGATGGTTTAGATCGTTTTTTTTTTATAGCCGCAAGGTGAGGCGTCTCTGGGGCGGCTTCTGGCGTTCCTTTGCCGCTCGATCCTTGCGCAGTTGCAGGATCTCCTCAGCCCGCAGCTCCCGTTGTCTGCCTGGCGACAAATGCAGTTCCAAATTGATTTTAGATTCTAGTCTGGGAGATCGGCGACTTATCACAAAACCCGCAGAGTCCTGGGCAAACAACTTTTGCTTTCGTAATTGCACACAGCGTTTAGGGGTTTCTGAGTCAGAGCCCAAGCACGATCCCTCTTCGTTCCCGGGAACCGAGTCGTCAACCTCTATTGTTAACATTTCCTTGAACATATCTTCGACGGCGGTGAAGTACAGCGTGGAATCGGAGGACATTGTGAACCTGATGCTGGCTGGCGGGCAACTGAAAGCCAGAAAATGATTGAAGCCAGTCAAGGGACATTGCACAGACCCCAGGCGCTATTTCAACCCTCTGACCAGCGATCCTGGCTGCCTACCTGATCCCAAACAAATGGTATACACAAAAACTAGGAAAACAGCTGGATGAGGCATAGGAAAATGTGTGTAATGAGGGGTTTCCCAGCGGGCTGTCTCCCTCTTACAAAAAAACCTGATATATTTGAACTTTTTTAGTTGTATTTGTTTATGGGTAAGAATATATTATTCTGTAGCATAGGAAACAAATTTTGTAGCTTATTTGTCACACCGGAAAAGCTAGCTGGAAATCACACAATGACTCACATTTTTCTACCATATTTTTGTTATTATTATCAACAAATAACCGGCCAAAGACCCAACCTCTCTTTAAAGCGCATAAATAGCTCATTCAATTGAGTTGAGCGTACAATCTATTAGATAAGAAAAAATCCCATTACGAGCCTCGTTCACGATTAGATTAAAATAACACTTTTGGCCTGATTCGGTTTCGGTTTCGGTACGTTTTCGAATTATTATTATTAATTTAGCCTATAAATAGTATATATAAATTCACATCCACAGTTTTAGTATTCCTTATTAAAATAGTCGCGTATGCTGCGCTTCACAATTGGCGCCATTTTGGCCACCTGATTCCGCACCTCATCGGTATCCTTATCCTTGTGATAGAATACTGTGAAGTAGACAATCAATCCAATGACTACGATCAAAAGGAGAGCGGAGAAAATGATGCTCATAAGCATTTTACAGGCGCAATTGCAGCAGCTGAAAGGATATAAAGAGAGATTGAGTTAGAAAGGTTTGTAATAGATTGTATAAATATATATCATAAGAGAAGAGATTCTACCATTTATCTATTTTTTAATCTATTACCAGATTATAGCATTTCTAAGTCAAATATAGTTAGAAAATTAATCCTAAGTCAATCTTAAGAACCCTCTTAAGAACCCCAACTATGGTTTACCGGAAATGACTCATTATTAGTTTCAAATTTAAGAAAAGTAAGTTAAGGAAAATGTTTTCACAAATAAGAAAGTTTCTAGTTAATAGTATAGATCTTCAATATCCCTATTAACTCTTTAAATATAGATTACAAAAACCCTTTTCTATAAAGATTACCTCAATCTATACCCATAAAATCCTTATCACAAGTGCTTTCTTCCGGTGAAGAAGTCATCCCATATCAAAAAGGAGATATATATAGATATCTCTCATAATGATCAATTATGAGTCACAGGATGTATGAATGGAAACTTACCAGCAGACAACTTTGCCGGGGCATTTCAGGCATTCACAGAGAGCGTTGCACATGGTGAGATATTTGGCGGATATATGTAGGTGTTAATATATATACTCCAGTCGAAGTTTTCCGGGATCGCGTTGTGCTATTGACCAGCGCAAATTACCAACTGAAAGGGCTATGAGTGCCATCGGAGCATTTCGGTGCGACAGGTGCTTAGTATCGAAAGCTTTAATCATATCGGTTGGTTGGAAAGAACAATAAACTGATAACGACCCTCGTTATAATTAACACCATGCCAGTGACGATAGCGCTCTGAGAGATATTGGAAAATAGAGCTTACACTCTTTACCCGTGAATGTGAGTTATAGTCTTGAGAGGGAATATGGAATTATAGCTAACCCGACATTAGAAGATTGTATTACAAATTATTTGACAGTTTTTCTGTGGCGGAAATCGTAATACCAAATATATATATTTACTAAGAGAATAATTATAATTGTAGCCATGGTGATGACCACGGTAACTAATAGCATGCGTGGATTCTTCACATTGCACATGGCTTGTCTGGGTATAAAACATTTACATATATTAAACATAGAGAAATTTTGAAATTACAACAACAATTTTATGAATTTTGATTAAGATAGCAAAGGCATAGTTAAAAAAGTACAAGTGCACGGCGAGACAGTCCGTGACACAGACAAATGGCTTAACAAATTCGGAAGCAGATAGTAGACCCTCGGTCTAGATTGATTATAGACAAGTCAAAACATTGTGTCTAGAAAAATTATGGTTTTTCCCAGAAAGTTACTTCTATTTTTAAATTATTATTAATCGGGAAAGTATATGGTATAAGATTCTTATCAATGATTAAGCCCTGATAATACGCACTCGTAAACTATAAACTCAAGAAAGTTTCGGGGGATTTACTCTCTCTATCCTTTTGGCAATTTCCAATGGTAAATTACTAAGCAATCTTTATAAAAAAAAAAAAACAGAAATAATAAAGCTTCAAAGCTTCGATAACTAAATTTTTATTATCATGGTACTTTTTTCTGAAATAAATGGCTTTTGGTAAAACACTTAAGGTAGGTTCAGCTAGCAAGTATTTCATGCCAACTTAATCATGAAATAGAGTCATTAAACACAATAAACTTGATAATATTTTATGACAACTGTTAAAAATGGCTTGAGATTTTAAAGAAAAATAAAAACCATAAATGTTATTGTTCAAAGCACACGTGTGAAGTTGTAAAGGTAAACTGAAAAGCCTTAAGAAAATGGAAAATAAACCTTTATTTACTTTATGTTATTGTATATATTGGTCTGATTTTTATAATTTTTTTGCCCTAATTTAAATTAATATGTTATTTTTTATGTAGGTTAAGGAAGTATGAATATAAAAATATTACATGCTGGCTTATTACGATTTTATAAACTAAATCTACAAAATAAGATCAACTTTATTACGTTAAGAACTAATTTTTGTTTTAAACCTAATTTTTAGCTTTAAATAAATAACTACATAAAATTAATATCAAATGTAAAGACAAAGATTTAGATTTAAAAATTGAATATAAGTGAAATGGAAGTTAAGAACAAAGATTTAAATTTTATAAATGAAATCTGCAAAATAAGATACATTTTATTACGATAGCTCTTAGTTTAGAAATAGTTCTAAGCTTTAGATAAATAAATAAATAAAATAAAGATAAACTTAACTTAAAAGATATGACTCATAAGATGATTAATTATTTTAAAACCTATTTTATTTAACTTCTTGGGAATCCGGTCAAAACGTAAACATAGAAAAACTCACCAAAATGAGTCCCCATTAATGCAGGTCGCCGCCGATATTTGGGTTCTTTCACGATATCCGACACCAACTGCTGAGCTCGACAATTTGATGCACTTCTTCGTGCATTGGCTTACAACGTAAGCACACCTCTAGCTCCAGAGCTCTCCGGCTTCCAGCTCAGTGCGAAATCGCGTTCAAAGATGGCCACATCAGATGTCCTCATCGCCTGTCTCGCGTTTTATATAGCAGTTACCCCGGCATCCGCTTGGCAGCTGGCCGAATCCGGCTTGAACGAGTCCAGCTACTATGTGCGCCATGTGTCCATGCACTACACCCGGGTGTTCCTAAGCGTAAATGTGAAAAACAATGACTCGCCAACTTTGATTGAAGCCCAGTGGCCGGTTGCTTACTTTCCCATGCCCACTGTGGTCTTTCCTAGTCGAGAGGTTCATGCCAATGGAGATCATTCCGACTGCTCACGCCTGCAGCAAGCCCACTGGTCGCAGGTGGATGCACTGAATCGTTTGTGGGTCATGGACACGGGATTCCCCGCCAGCAAGTGCTCGCCGAGGTTATTTGTCTTCGATTTGATACGCAACAATGCTGAGCTGTTGAGGATCGACTGTGGACAGTATATTGGAGCAAACGACACTGAATCTTTGGTGGTGCAAATGGGACCCAAGCAGGGCTGTGAGCAGGAGCGTCACATCTACTTTGTCCTGGGTCATCATGTACCCGAAATCCTGGCCTACGATATCCTAGAGCAGACCTGGCATCGCCGAACCTTGACGAGCCACAAGTTCGAAAACATGAATCAGTCGTTTCCCATTCAGCCAGTGGATTTTACCTTTGGCCTTCAGGGGGAACTCATCCTAGCTGGCCAGGATGGTGAGCTTTACAGCACTGTGGAGAGACTGGAAATAGATGATACAAACGATATTAAGCTCAATCACTTGGGCAGTCTCCTGGGCAGCAGTCGCAGCATGATAATGGATACCGCCGGCACCTTGTACTATGTAATCCCCAAGTTTGGAGCTGTGGTGCGTTGTGCTCAGCTGGAGAACATCACGGCCGAGGGCAATGAGATTATCTATTTGACATCCAAGAATATACAGCAGATATTTTTTGGCTTTAATGGGGCGTTATGGGTGCTCAGTGATAGGGTCTTGAAGGCTCAGGACATGTGCTTTCCAAGCTATTAACACTTTAAGCCTCAAAAGTGCCTGGAGGCACTAATTACATTATTCACAATTCCAAAAAACTATAAAAGAAGTTAAGAATAGAGGCTTAAGTAAATTTAGGTAAAATATATATTTATAAATATAATTTATAAATAAAATACAAAACACCTCCACATATTATCATTTCGTTTATTTATTACTCGTTTCGTCTGGCTTGGTGATGTATAATTCGTTCGTTTTGGTTTTTTGATAATAATTTCTATGAATAGTTTATGTTCCACATAAAAAAACAAATTAAACTAATGGCTAACAGTTTGCTTATTTAGATAACCCATCAAGGCCTGGAGCCGCTTCTTAATATTCTTCTGATCGTCCAGGGTGCAGCCGAGTAGAACACTTTCGAACTTCTTGTCAATGGGACCCATATCGGCCTCGGGCACAGTGTCCATGTGTCCAGATGGATCCATTGAGCTGCTGCAGCAGGCATTCAAGTATAATTGGCAACGCTGGCGTGCAATTACAGGATCACCCATTTTGATCATGGTATCGATTAAAGCATTAATCTGGCTAAGTGAATCCTCCTGCGAATTGTCGCGCACAGTGCGCACATTTAGCTCCACGGTGCCCAGGCGTGAGCTGACGCGTTGGATGTACAACATGATCTCTTCGCGTTCAGCTGTAAAAAGGATATAGACTACAATTAATTTGAAGAGAAAAGGCAAAGAATTATAGATGTAACTTTGCTCTGGGCTTATGTCTTTTAGTTTTCGGAACTCCTTTATTTTGTATTCTACCAAAAAAATTTTAAAGCGTTACACATCTTATTATTACAAAAGTTTTACTCCCTTTCTCTCACATTTGGTGATATTCTGCTTAAGTAACCCCTATTCTGTCCTATCGAAAACCTAATAACTCGATTGCAAAACGATCTTAAGACTTTACCTATTTTGTTATGACAAGATCTTTGGTACTTCCCCTCCTATATCTCACCTTCGGTCATATTCTGCAGCATTTCGTTGCTCTTAATCAGATCCATGGACATCAGTAGATAGTCTTTCTTCTCTTGCAAGTTGAGTGCATCTTTGCGCAGCTTCTCCACACGTGCATCCAACTGGTCCAGTATATTCACAAACCTGCAAAAGAGACACCTCAAGATTAGTCACAAAACGCAGCTTTTATGTTTATGATTATTACCTCTCGCTGGCGTTATATGGTCTGTTGTCACATCATGTCGGTTAGGTGTTGTTTTTGGTGGTTAGGAGAGTCATGAAACGAGAGACAAGCAATGTTAGATGGTTAGATTTGGCGACTCGACGACTGTCCACTTAAAGAGGCTACGTAAAATTATAACCAGAATCGAGGTCTACGAAACGAGGCGCTCGCACAACGCTTTTTACATTTTTTTTCTGTGTGCGTGTTGTGTGGGCGTCCGTTAGCAGATAGTTTTTTGGAAGCTATCACCATTATTGATTTGTTATTTGGAACACAAAGAAATCGAATGAAGAAATAATAATAGCTAAGAAATTATAGGTTGTGCTCTCGCTACGTTGGTTTTCTTGTTTCATTTTGGTTTTTTTTTATGTAGGATTGATTGAAAATAACAACCTGTCCAAAGCTCTACTGTCGTCGACCAGTCCATAGGAGCCGCTGTTGCCGCCGCCGCCATTTCCACCAGCCGATCCTGCTGCGGATGAGGAGGCGGACATGGCGCCAGCTCGGAGATCTTGCAAATAATCGAAATTCATTGATGACTCCGAATGGTAAGCGGTGGGCGAGATCTGCTGATGCTGATGGGGATGATGACTGTCGCTGTTGTGCTGCGCTAATGGCGCATCAACTTCCATATCCTGCGGCTCCAGATCCTCCAGAGTGATTTGGCCAATTTCCGGCTGAGATGGTTGGTGTTGTGTTTATTGCCCGCCCTGAATCGACGGCTGCCTACTGCTCAATGTTTTTCGATTTCTTTTTTTGTTATTCTCGCTGCTGCTGCTGCTGCTGGCTACCTTTTTTTGGAATGTCTTTAAGCTTTTTCTGAGAGTGGGTGTCGGTGCGGAGCAGTGTGTGATATTTTTTTGACGTTTGTTTGTTGCTTTCATTTGTTTAACTTTTTGTTCTTTTTTGTTTATTTATTTCACATCGTACACACACACACACGCACGCACAACGTAGGCAAGCAGGCTGTAAGAAGATAGAGAGGGGGGAGCGTGAATGCGGAGAATTCAATTACCTATCATCGGCCTGTGCGTCCGACCAGGAGACACTATAGCCATCGTTGGACTCGGGAGACTCCTGCTCCTTCTCCTCGTCGGGGAATCGGGGCAGCAGCACTGGTCCCGTGGGCGGCGACTTAGGCGGCGGTGGCTGGGGAGTCTGGGCGTCCTCCTCGCAGCGACGTCGTTTGCGGAATATGCAGCGTATGTTCTCAAACATTTGGCCAAATGGTCAACTGGAGATTTCTCGAGAAGATTCCAGTCACTTCTGACCTGGCGACCTGCTGTTTTTAGGGCCTTTTGCCACAGTTGAACTCTGGAAGAGACCGCTGGTTGGTTGCATAGATTACCTGCCGCTTTTGGACGTGGACCTCGGAGTTTAACACACCTGAGACCGAAACATAAAAAAAAATTTATTGTTTTGAGTTTTTTTGGAGGGGGGGTTTGAGTGGTGACAGAAAATTCGATATTCTTATATTATTCACTTTTCTAGAGATGGACAAAAAAAGTATCGAAAACAGAAATTTTTGGAAGGGTTTAAAACCGAAGCATAATGAAATGTTTTTTTATATTTATAAATTAACTTAAAACTGAAATAAATCATATAAAAATAAGAGTTTTTACTTGTACTATGGCAAATTATCGATTATTTTGTGTACTATCGTTAAAGATTGGTCCCACTGCTCGAAATTTCGATACCGATAACCGCCAGTGTGTACACATCCAAATAAATATATTTCAAAAAGAGCCGCCAAAATTGAAGTTCCTCCAAAATAAATAAAAGAAAATTATTTTTTCTATTTTATTAAAGGCGTTAAATTCAAATCGCGCACACACAACGCCGTTCGCGACCATTGGCAACTTTTTGAGGCAATATCAAAGAAATAATAGAAGGGACACTGCTGCAGGCTGGCATGACCTTTTACGCAATAAATGAAGAATTCGCAGCGCTGCATGTGCGGATACAAGTGCTGACCGTAGGCGGGGCAATGGATGAGATCACTCGAAATGGCACCGCCCGGGCTGTAGTTGGAATTACCATTCGATGGCCTCTGCTCCTCCTGCTCCTCCTGGGCCCCCAATGTGCACTGAGCTCTCTCCGGAATATCGCATTTGCCGGTCATCGCATTCCAGTGCAACTGCGAGCTGCACTCCTGGAGTATGGCCTGCCCGTAATAGCAAATGTAATATTTGCTGCAGCTGCTCGAGCTCCCGACATAAACAATCCGATCGCTGGACTGTTGCTGTTGAGTTTGTGTAGCAGCACAATAAGTGGCAGCATCCGTGACCATGTTGTTAAGATCACTGTCACCAGCTCCGCTGCCGCTGCCTCCGTCTCCGGAAGGAGTGCCATTGTTTGTGCTATTCCGGCATCTCACATTGCCAGCAGTGTCACAGAGTCGACTCTCCGAGTTAAAAAGCATTGTGGGTGGGCAGGAGGCCAAGACGGCATCACCATTTTCCACGCACAGGTAAAACATGTGACAATCCTCCAGATGCTCCACAAATTCACCAACCAAATGATTGGCACAAATGCTTCCGCCGCTCTGGCGAATGGTCACCGAATTGGTGGGTTTCAGGAGCCGCCAGTCTCCTCTTTGCGCCAGTGTTGAGGCCAGGTGATAGATCATCATCAAAGAAAATGCTACCAAGAAGGGAAAACCTTTTATTTTTGCTACTTGCTTGGATATTACTTAATACTAACCTTTAATATTTAGCATCATGGTTGTTTATTCGTGTGTCAGACTCCAATAAAGCTCAGTTTTATTCTAATTTCGTAATGCCTGAAGAACTTGGCATATATGCCATACAAACGGCGCCATCATCGGTATCAGAAAATTAACATTTTCAAATGCATGTAAACGAAGTTGATAACGCCTCTAGCCCATATCACTGTTCTTCTTTTGTTTTTGCCAAAAATAAGAACGTGGTTACCTCGATAAAATATCTCATTTGGCACTAAACTAAACATCTCGAATGCTACTGGAGTTTTTAATTTGAAACTCTGGCAAAGAGAGAGCACAGATTAGCCTAGAAAGATCTTTCATATAACGATAAGTATTGTCCTTGTAGGAAAAAAGTATATCATATCGGTCATAAAGTTTTATTTCCTATTGAAATAGTTGAAGGTTCTAGTAGTTATTTTTTGGCAGATGTTTTGGTTCCAAGGTCTCTATCTTTTTGCAAAAGATATGAACCAAATGTCATGAATCAGAAAATATTTTAGATAAAGTACAGAATGATTCAAGGTTGAATGGGTCTATGAGAAGTAATAAGGGAAATTTTGATTTATTACTCATTAGAGGGTATTGCAAGTTGAATATATTTGGCAAGACAATAAAGGGTTTATATTGAGATATCATTTGAACATCTTACAAGATTTCCCGAAACCTAAGTCAACTTTTATCTTAATGTTTAAAGATCGATAATTGCAGTTGCTTTATAATTTTCAACAATTATATAATTTAAATAAAATTCTGTAGTAAATAAAATCAAGTAATATTTTAGTTTATTTTATTTTATTTTATTTTCAATTGCATTTGCCCTTTGTTATAGCACTTGGCCTGACTTAGCGCTACACAAGATCGCTTCTCGTAGTCCCATCCATAGAAGAACGGGCACTGCTGCACTATCAAATACCCAAGCCGACACTGATAGAAGTAATTACAATTATCCGAATGGGGATAGACATCGATGGTGTGACGCTTGCATTGCTCCCTGGGATTAGATGTCATCGTCTGAAAACATTCATTATTTTATTAGTAGGTTTATAAATAACATAATGACAATCGTAACCCACCATGCATTTGACATTTTCCGGATGATCGCATTTGCCAGTGCGGGAATTAAAATGCAAACTGGCAGCACAGCTCATGGGCAGCGACTCGCCGCGATAACAAATATAATAATCAGAGCAGGAGTTCTGATTTGGCAATAATACGATACGGGTTTGATTATCCAGTTGTGGACACATATTGGCTACAATAACGTCTATACTGGGCGATATTACTGTAGCAGTAGTGGTTCCAGTTTCATTACTTGAGGGACGCACAGTAACAACTGCCGAGGTGGGAGCCAAAGTGGAGTTCACCACTGCAGCAGTTGACGACGAGTCACCGGAAGCGTCAGGAGCTTCGGAATTAACTTCCGTAGAGTTTTCGGCTATGGCTTGTCCCGTACGGCAATCAATATCTCCCATTGGCTCGCACATTTCCATATCGGGGCTGAAGTATTCGCCGTCCTCACATTCACCATCGTATGATTCATCGCCATTGCAGAAAATGTAATGGGCGCAGCTCTTTGGTGAGGCAATGAATGATAAGTTAATCCCATCATTACATTCCTCGAAGACATCCGCCAGACATAGGCCAAGGAATAGTAACGATATAAGGAAGGATCCAAAAACTTTAAGCATCTTCTCTGGCTCGATACGAAAAGTGAACTGAATTGATAGGAAACGAAGCCTTTGGGGTCTTCTTTCCATCCGAGTTCGGGTGCTGGCTTTTATCAGAAATTAATTTGCTTAAGAACACGGTTCATTATCGACTTTATTACAGAGATACAAAGATCAGAAATTGATTACAAATGTAAGCCCGATGAGCGATACGGTTTCGTGGAAATACACTGTCCCTGAGTCACATCGAAATGAAAATTCTGGGGGCATTGCTGCAGTAGAAGGTAACCCGAAAGACACTGATAATAGTAATTGCTATTTGCCGGATAAGGATAGACTCCGTTTTTGCCACTAGTCCTGCAGATCACATGGACATCGTTGCTCGGCGTGGGAGTAGTGCTTATGGTTGAAGTTGAAGTCGAAATAGTGGTGCTTTTGGTGGTTGTGCTAGCGGGCTTAGGTTGCTCATTTGGTGTGGTTGATTTCTCAGTGGTTGTGCTAGGGGGCAGCGGTTTTAATGTGGTTACTTCCTTTGGAACTTCTGTAGTTATGTCGTCAATATAACACTCGACGGGCTCCCGACAATCCCCGTTGCAGTAGTAGGAATCATCTCCATTGCAATGAACGAATTCGCTGCACTCCAGATTAGGGTTAGCCACTTTATTAATAATCACTCCTGAGCATTCTTCAAGAAAAACCGCCCGCACCTGGTGGTAGCCAGGTGACAGGCAGGCGAAGACAATCAATAGCTGCCACATATAGGCTTTCAACTGTCCCATCTTCCCGATCAGAGCCTTCTTTATAGGTGGTTCGTTTTGCTTGTATTTTGCGATAAGACTCTCTCTTAATTCAGTTTATTTTCTAGCTATAATGATTTTATTTGACATGACACAAGGGGCTTAATTAAAAGTTCTTTTTTTTCAGTTGTTTCTTGTTTTTAGCTCTTCACTTCATTGTACAGTTGACGCTGTTCCGTATGAGGCCACCACATGCTCCAGTTTCGGCGTCAAATGCATATCCAAAGGGACATTGCTCCACAAGTAGAAAGCCGTCCACGCAGTAGTAGAAGTAATTACAATTTTGTGGGTAGCTAAACCTTTTGGTTACACCTTGATGACACTGACGTCGCACATCCGAAGGTGAGGCGGTAGGTGACGGCGATGGTGTTACGGGTGTTGTTGTTATATTGGGTGAAACCGTGGAAGTGGAAATGTCCAAATTAGTGCAAGTGAAATTGACGCTACAAGTCCTGTTGTCCGAACAAAACATTGAGTCCTGGCCAGAGCAATTTATGTAGGCATAGCTACAGTTGGGGCGAGTATTGTTTATAAATCCATCGCGGTTATTACATTCTGTAATGTTTAGACCATTAATACCGCAAGCAACGACTATGATGCCGTAAACGATCACGAGGTAGTCTAGGCGCAAAGATTTCTGCATTCTCGCTCTCTGTGTGGGGAGTTGAGCTGTGCGCTAAGCTTTTTATAGCTCAGCCCAAAAGGCAATCAAGGTTTTGTCTTATAAGTTATATTTAATTAAGACGTCTCATGTTGCCACAATCTTGTAACTTATCAATAAATAAAGTCTGCTTATCAGCTAAATGTAGACAACACCCACAAAATGAGTTTGGGAGTTTCCGGCCCTAAGTTCGTCGCGAGTTTCCGTAACATTTCGCCACATTTATCTGCACACAACTCCTTCGCTCGATATCCCAGCCGTAGTAGAAGGGGCACTGTTGCAGTGTCAAAAATCCCTTGATGCAATAGTAAAAATAATTGCATTTGTCCGGATGCGGAAAGAACTCGGTCATGTGGGGCAGGCACTTGTGATCCCGCGGATCTTCCAGCTGCAAAAAGCATTCAGTATAATTACACAGGCTGATTTAAATCTTGAATCTTGAATCGAAAACCTACCGCACACTGAACGTTCTCCCGGTGATCGCACTGTCCGGTTAAGGCATTGAAGTACAACTCATTCGTACAGTGCATTTCCATGGCATGTCCGTGATAGCATAGATAGTAGTTGGTGCATGATTCGTTGCTAGCCATCATTATAACCTGGCCGGGATCATCGCTGATCGGACAATTTGGCTTTACCACCGGTGCAATATTAAGGAAATCCACTTCCGTAGGTGCCACTGTCGAAGGTTCCGTTGGCTGTAGGGTGACTGGAGTCACTTCCTCCTCCTCTTCTTGGGGCTCGGGCTCAGGCTCGGTTGGTTCATCGACTTCGTCCAGAAAGCACTGAACATTGGCAGCCACATCGCAGCCCCCAGTCTCAGCGTCAAAGTATTCACCTTCATCGCAGTCGCCCTTCGATGAATCCTCACCCAGGCAGTATACATAGGACTGACAGCTATCCCAGCTCTGGACAAATGTCTCGTCTTCTGCTCCGTCACACTCATCGTAATGTTCGGCACTTGACTGCTGACTCCACAGGAGCAGAAGGCACAGGTAGATCAAATATTTGGACATTTTGTTGGTTACAGCTTGAATCTTCTACTGAGGCAACTCGCTTGTTTCACCATTATATTTATGCCCGAAAAAATCACAGTCGACATGCATTTCTTTTTAGTCTAATTGAATATCATTTTATCAAAGGGGAGACCTTCAAGATAACTCTAGACCGTGCTAGGTTCATTGTATTACAAAATATTCTGGTCTCCGTGAATCACAAGGTACAGCACAGTGTACAGCATTCCTCCTCTCAGCCTGTTGAAGACTATCTTCCATTATGTCATCATCGTTTTCTTGCAGAATCGACATTACAGCGGTCGTCGATGGTTCCACTTATTATTTTGCTGAATGTGTTTACATAAGCCGCAAAACTTTAAAATTAATATTCAATATGCTCTCACACACACGAAATACACATACACGCACAGAGAGAAAAAAACGTCAAAAGCGTGAAAAAAGAGACAACGCAACAGAAATCATTGACCTCAACAACAAATGCCGCATTGGCCGTATTTTGTTTATGGATAGCCAAAAGGCGTAAAGGCCAGGCAAGAAAAAGTGTTGGATAAAAATAGACTCGACTTGAAGATACCCTGACGCTATTTTTTTTTACAATTGTTCAAGAAAAGGGAAACTATATGAAAAGCTTTAAAGATGTAACATTATATCGTTTTTAACTTTAAACTAAATAATTGTATTTAAAGTAAAGGATGTCTTAAATTTTTTATTTAAATACCTCTAAGTGTACGCTTAGGGAATATATTTCTTAATAATATAGTGACTAGTAAGTACCCTTTATAACTACAAGATGTCACGTTAACTTAAAATATAGCCTTACCCTTTAGCATAGCCTTACAATTTTAACATTAATATAAATTCCTCAAAAATATAGTAGTTATTTTCCCATTTGTTCCACTCTGTTGATGCAGAGTATTAAAGCTTCGTTCTGCCATTTCTTTTTTTTTCGCTCTCCAGCTTTTGTTATGATATATGTAAATCACACGAACCTGCGATTTGCCCGGGGTGTATTTCTTCTTTGGTATTCGTATTCCTTTCCATTATTTGCACCATCATGGCGGACACCATGGAGTGGATCGATCCGACGGACGGACTATAGAATTTGCACAAAATCTAATTTATTGTCAAGCATTTCCAATAAGACGATAAGACAGAAATAAGCACGGGTCTCTGTCGGTCTATGTTGGTTAACTTTATCGTGCACCTGTAAGAGGAATATGAAAAATAAATATACAAATAAAATCAACAAGAAGCACAGGTAGTGAGTTGAAGTGAAGTTCTCTTTCTGAAATTGTGTTTAAACAAGTGCAAACGTAACCAATCTTTTGTTGTTGCCATACAGTCAGTATTCTTTCTTTATTATAGCCCATTTCTTATAAGCGATATTTGCTTTAAATGCAATCGACAGACGGGACAGAACGGATGACGGGGAAACATCGATCGAGCCAGAACAAAAGACTGGCTCAATGCACATGACGAGGCGATACGAGACAAGTCGAAGCGCTGACGCTGACGTTGTGGATTCAGTTGTAAAGACAACGACGGCGAAATGTCTGCGACGTTGCGTATGTTTACACACCGATATAAATGCTTCGATCGACGAATTGTATTTAATTTACAATCCCACATGTACACACATTTATTTACAATCGTGGTGTTAATATCGCATTCGCCACCGTTAAAAGATACATTTTCATGAAGCCCAAAACAAGTGACGATCGATGACACCATATATTTCTTCCAAAAAAAAAAAAGTGTCCTGAGGGAGACGATAAATTCAACAATGAGATCATTTATTATTTTTAGAGACAAAGTAAATGCGTATCTCGTATCTCCCGAGAGCAGGTACATAGGTACGAGATACAGCATGCGATCTACAACGCTGCTGCTTTTGTCAAAAAGTGATAATGATGAAACTAGGTCAGAAGAGTATTCTATAGCCTATTTTGCTGTCGCTTTCAGCAATTTAACAACTGAAAAATGACTAAGTGAGGAATGTCTAAATGCAATTAACAACTTCTGCGAGAGATCAATGTCCAGCTAAATATTTTGTTTTGCATTGGAAAGCCATTAATTTGTGTAAAGCATGAGAGCATTCATATTTTTAGATGCCATGGCATATGTTTTTTATGCATTTCGTATTTTTCCGAGGAACACACAGCTGCTTTTTTCGTAGCGCTAATTATAGTACATCATTAAACAAAAGAATTTTTGAGTAAATAAAACATATCAGCTAATACTCGAAAAAATAAAACTCGAATAAAACTGCAATACAATCGTTTTGTGGCAGATTTATTTATGGCCAAATTGCGTTTTAATGCTTGGTAGAGAGTGCACGGAGGCATGCACGATTTATGCTAAATATACTTAACGATAAGGAGCCTCGGGCCCCGCTGGGAATACGAAAAGGGACGGAGACCCTAAACACTGATATTGGCTGACTCATTAATTTACGAAACCGATAAGCCGTCCTTTGTGTCCTGGAAAAAGAAAATCCTTATCTGCATGTAGAACATGAGTGTTTTGGAGGAAGAAACTTGCATTCTAGGTTAAGATAGCACTTAAATTATCATGCCCGAGTGCGTTCAACCTCCTCCCCGGGAATTAAGGTTTTTATAGATTTACAATTACGAAACGAAAACATGGTAGCCAAATATTTATGGAGCTCTGTGTTGTTCTTTCGCTTAAACGAATCACAGAAATGATAACAACAGGAATCCGCAATAACAAAAATTCATTCATACGGGGGAAGTTATTAAATTATCTAATCAGAAGTTTCTCTGCCATAATGCTAAATTATATTTTAAAAGAAATCTCAAGTATCTTAGATTAAAATGTTAGTGCAGATAAACAGGAACCACAGGCCGCTGACGGGGAAGAAGAGTGTTCAAGACCAACAGACACCTTTATAGTACGTCGCCTTGTCTCAGGCTTTCCGCTCAACAACAACAACAACAACAACAACGACGACAACTGAATTATATCTTTACTTTTCCAGTGAACACTCAACTCAACCACAACTCACTCACACAACTTATTTCGTTGTGATTCACAAATCAAATACAATATACAAAATAATAATAAAAGAGAAAAAATGAAGGAAAAAAGATATATGAACCAGCGTCAGTGGCGAAAAATATTTGTGCCAGCCATAAGATACAAATGTATCTCTCTTTCTCTACATATACTATATAACTGTAAAAACCACTTGAAGCGTCCGCAGCAAGGCAGAGCAGCAGCACGATCTCGCAAAGAGAACCAAAGAGAGACGTAAGAGCATTCAGTCAGTCATTCAGTCATTTCTGCCTCGCTAAATTAGGGGCGGTGTTTGGGGTACGTACGGAATATTGGGAATGGCCCAGCCCGGCCCGGCCCGGCTCGGTTCGGCTTTACCCGGCACCAGAGGCTGAGGCTGAGGCTGAGGCTGCGGCTGAGGCAGCAGCAGCGGCTATGCGGGTTCAAATGCGGCCAGCATGACGAATTATTACACACAGTCTCGCGGCTCCGCAAATGAAATTTAATGTACAATCCAAGCAGGCACACACACACACACACACAGCCAACGCTCGGCACTCACAATGCACATTGATGATGTTGTTGATGGGATTGTGATTCAAGTAGGTACGATATATACATATATACTTGCCATAAATCGGAACAAGAGGGGAAAGGCTATTACGCCTAGCCTTGCCAATTCACCAAAAAGCCATGATTGATGCTTTTGGAGCCTTGCAATCGATCATATTTCGACAGAGAAGATCATCTTTATAGCTTTTCCCTAATTAGAAAGTGTAACAAAATGTTGTTATGGAGAATGCGAGCAATATCTTCTCGTGGAATGAAAGTCAATGAGAAATTCTTTGTGCGTATAGCAGGAATTTCAAGCTTGACAACCAGACATAATTTGCAAATTAACCAAAACGAAAGCAAAGTGTGTGTTTTGTTTTTATAATTCTTAAAGCAGGTTTTGATTTTGTAACCAAACCTCTTAAAAAAGTAATATACCTTTCCAGAGAAAGGGCATTAATATAATGATCCCTCTATCGGAGCTCATTGATCTGTGAGTGTGGGGGGGTGGTCCAGTCCCAGTGATATGTCTAAGGGGATTTTCAATGCGATAATCAAACCGAAACCGAACCCGAACCCGTTTACCAATTTTTACTATGTAAGCCATATTGGGGATTTTTGTTTTTTTATAAGTTTAAAATAAATACAATCAAATTAAAATCACAACAACAACAAATAACAAATAAACAAATTTGTGGGCAAAAGCTCTTCTCTGTCTGTGTCTGTGGGATACATGACATGCACGGGATCGGTTCGGAGAGCTATGCCTCTCCATATGTATTACACAAGCGTTTTGTGAAAACATCGCCGTCGTCGTCGTCGTCGTCGTTGTCATCGTCTGACGCTGTATCTGTAGCTTTAAACCGGATCTTTGGTTTGAAAGTACATTCACTTTATGCCGTCGACGCTGACGCTGCGTTGCAGCAGCAGCAGTAGCAGCGGCAATGGAGTCCAGGCACCAGGTTCCAATCTCCAAACCCCAAACCAAAAACCCGACTCCGGCAAACAGCCTTCAAATGACTGAGCAAAAGGCGGCTTAAGCTCTCTCGGTATGGACTGCACATGTGCATAGTTCAAATAACTTGGTCAAGTTGACAAGATCAACAGAGCGCAAGACCACATAGCCAGAGCTATAGCCAGAGCCGAGTGTTACCAAGCGGCAGCCCGGAGTTGTTGGGTCTGGTTGCAGAGCGGGGATTCCGCCTGCCCCTTTCGGCCGCCGTCCTCCTTCCAGCCAGGCCAAATCAAATACTCGTCGTATCCACAAAAAAATCTATAATAAAAAACAGGTTAACAAATGTGTTGCCGCAACGGCAGCAGCAGCAGCAGCAGCGACGTCAGCGGCCGATCGGCGCGTCGGAAGAAACTTGTTTTCCTTTCCTATGCGACTCCGGGTCTCAACGCGACGCGACGTCAAAGCCGGCTTACGACGCGACGCCCGCTTACATTCACTTTACACAGCCTCAAAGAGCGTGAAAGTTTCTCTAAGAGAGCGGGGTTTCGTATATAGAGAGGTAGAGAGAGTGAGTTTGGACCTGAAGCCGGCTGCCCGCATGTTACTTAGTATCTCAGGGGTAGATTTGTGGTTAAGAACCATGGGAAAAAGATATTAGAAGGAGGTTTTTGATCGGGATATTTTTTTCGTTGGGTCAATAATAATAGAACTCATTAAGAAACCCATTAGATACATATATTTTAGAAGGAAGAGTTATATATGATTTAATCTTAAGGTATTCTATACTTTATTTTTCCTTTATTAAAAATTAAGTGTCATTATATGAGGAAAGTTTAAGCCTTAAGATTCTTTCAAGTATTAATGATGTATCTTCTTTACAGGTTTAATGTTCCTCCACAATGGTGTAGCTATACCCAAGTTGAATATCAGTATCAAATAGCATTCTTCCAGTGAAAGTATCCATAATTCGAGCTTTTTCCCAGACAAAGTTCTGGCCGCTGTTGCCGGCATTCAAATAGAGAGAGCGACAGAGAGACAGCTCAAGCAACAGTTGTGGGGGATAGCGAGAGAACCTGATAATTCAGACATTTTCTCTTAACCCTAGGTGGCCCCCACCGTGTGCGGCAGAGTGGGACAGAGAGCCTCGGAGAGAGATAGAGAGCAGAGCAGCGACGTCGGCAGCGGAGCGACGTTTCGATTTGCTCGTTCGTTCGCATTCACAAGAATTTCACCGACATTTAGTTTAGTACCGTTTTTGGCTGCAGTCGCACTACGGACAGTTTATTCTAATTGTGTGCTACCATCCATACATATTATTGTTAATCGCTAACGATATTAACTACACATTTTAAACGCTATTATCCACGGGCCCCGAGCAAAGCCATTTTGAAAGCGGTTCTTCCATGCAACACACCACACACGAAACACACATACAAAATTCAATTAAATCAATTGAAATCGCAATCAAGTCCAAAACTAAATTACTAAATGGTAAACGTTGAAATCCAAATAAATAATAACTATTTTCTATGAAAATCGAGTGTTTCCGAATCGGGAAAAAAAAGTTAAGTTAATAATTCAATTAATGTTAACGCCAAATATATAATCCGACAAGAAGAGCGCATGCAACAAGTTAAATCCAGCCAACCGGCCAACAGTTGTAAACCAAGTTAGATCCGTACACAGATACACCAACACCATCAAACGAACGAGCGCCCGGTATACACACACAAGCACACACCACACACACAGACTATAACAATGTCAAGTGAAAACATTCTCTGGAAGCAACAGGTTTCCCCTTAATAAGTGTTATAAAGAAGCAACAGTCATCACCCAGAACTGTTCGTTTGAAAAAAAATAAAGTAAAGTAAAGAGAGAGGTAGTCAGAGAGCGCGTGAATTAAAGCAAGAAGATAAAATACGAAAAAAGTAAAAAGCCAGAGAAAAGAGAAAGAAAGAGAGAGGAGCCAGGCACAATAAAATCATACGAAAATAATAGAATAATAAGCAAAAAATAAGAAAAGAAAAGCAAAGAAGACAGTTTTTAAGTGGGTTAAAATACATAGAAACAACAACAAATTAGTGTGACTGCAAACCAAGTGGAACCGAGAATCAAACCAAAACCATCCCCAAACCAACCGCAAGATCCAACGGAAAAGAGAGTTCTTAGAGCGCAGAGATCCGCATAGCGCGAAGAACACCTCCAAGAACCATGGAATTCTACGATGGCGACCTCAAAGATATATGGGACTCCGACTTAGATCCGGTAAGTGTTTCCTCCCCAGCAAAAAATGAGACACAAAACTCGTAACCAAGGCAGGCATGCCTCACTCTATCAGGCAAGAACCATTGATACTTGAGAGCTTTTATTACAGCAGGTAATGCTAGATATGGTTCTACTCTACTCTATGTGAAAGTTTGAATCGACAGCAAAACGATAAGAAAATGTTCGTTAACATTTAAGATAGGTAACACACTGAAATGAGTGTGGAAATGACTTAACCAAGTTAGGCTATGCGACTAACCTCTTTGTGAACTCTAGAAACCCCCCGATCTTTGACCAGACCTCATGATTATTAAGTCATTTTTGTAATTTTTATATGTGTGTTGTACGAGAGTCGTGTTGTGCTTCTGAGAAAACGAAATTGCATTTAAAAATCCAAAGAAAAACACTTTAATGACCCACATTAAGCTTATCAGTTTCGGGAGACGAAAAAAACGTGAACTTACATATATTCATGAGCTGAATTCCAAGTATGATGATCGATGTGAAATACAACAAATTAATGGTATGATAGGGTCCCCTTCGGAGACTCTTTAGCTAGTTTTCTTTTCTTTCTCTGCATATTAAGTAGATCGGCAGTTTTATATGTATGCGATCACCTAAGAGAGCTGCGCCGCTGCGATCACCAAAACTGGCCTACGATCAAACCTGTCCCAAGGCAGACTCATAAAAATGTCCGCTCACCGAACCACCAAAAGGAAAAAAAAGAATAGTGAAAAAGAAACCAAAATCTAATCGAATTGCCCTGCTACCACCAGACACCAGCAATATTCAACACACCCAGAATCAGTCTCTTTTTTTTTTTTTGGTTTGGTTTTCTTTTCTTGTGGAGGACGTTTCTAGAGCGCCGAGCCCAAAATGGCATTACCCAACCTAACCAAAACTTTGCAAAATTTGATACGATACATCTCTCTGAACCGAACAAAGGAGAGGTCTTACGTTTTCCCCCCCTTCAATGGAAAATACAATTTTTAGTGTCTTTCTGTGTTCAAATATATCGATTTACATTGTTTTTTTGTTGTGATAAGAGCCTCCTTCGGTTATATCTGGCATTCGGGAAGTATTTTCTGTTCGTAACTTAGAAGTTTCGCGCTGTCCCACACACAGTTGTTTTCTGTTTGGCGATAATGATAATTGGAGTTTTCCAAGAAATTAAAAGAAATTTATCATTAGCGAACGATACTCTCGTATCACCACCCCCGCCGCACACTCATACGGGGGAGTACAACAAGCGTGAAATGTTTCAATATAATGAAATGTGTGGCCTGTTGAGCTTCGTTTTTGGAGTACTCCGCATAGATGTAGATGTCGTCGTAGTCGTCGTCTATTGCTTATCGCTGCGGAAACAGTAATGAATACATGTCGTTCGTCCGTCCGCCCATCCCTGTCCGTCCGTCTATCCGTCCGCCCGTCCCTGTCCGTCCGCTTGTTTCACTTGTTCTTGCTGTTGTAGAGGAAGCACTAGTGCTGCTCTGGCCGAGCGAGCACAAAAGAAGAATCTATTACGGCATGGACAGAGGAGGAGGAGGACACATGCGGAGTTGATAAGCGGCCGAGACCGAGTCGCCGCTATCAGCTGGTCTAAATGCAAAGTAATGACTTTGCTGCTGCTGCTGCTGCAAGTCAACAGAGTGTGGCCCGTCAGTGTCATTACTATTAGGAGATAATACACGACTCGACTGCCCGACTACTCGACTACCCGACTTGACAATGTAAACGTAGGGACGACAGAAATAGGCCCAGTGCCCGGGAAAATGCGCGTGCAGTTTTTTTTTTTTTTTTTTTTTTTTTGTTATTTGTTTTTGCTGCGTTTTGCGTTTTTCCCGCCGTAAGCGGTACAATGTACCCGTAGCCGTACCCGTACCCGGGGCGTGCGCTCAATTACCTCATAAGTATCTCAAACGATTGCGTGTGTGTGTTTTCTATATAATAATTTATTGGTTTCTAGGGCCGAGTCGCTGATCTGATACTCTTCAATCTCTAGAAAGAGAGAAGAGGTCAAGATACATCCATCCAATCCAATCAGTTTCTAATTTTCGCATTATTTTTAATATTATTAACTATCACATTCTAAAGCCTCTTCGGGCATATATCAACAATCTTATCTCAAAGTATTTTGTAACCAGAAAAAAACAAAGCAAAAAATAAACCTTCGCCCCAGATAAGACGTGAAATGCCCAATTTTGATTAGGCTGGCGTACCGTTTTTCCACTTAAATGGGGGAAAAAAATAAATAAATAATAATTATGATGCCATGGGATTTTTTTTGAAAATAAACCAAAACAAAAAACTAAAAATAATCTATAATCAATTTTAATAAAGGAGGAAGCCAAGCAAGGCAGGCAGGCGCCTCAATAAGGGTATGATATTGGCCAGTCCCATTAAGGGGCTAGCAGGTCTGAAGAGAGACCTCCGATAATGTCACGTGCTCTGCATTGCCGAGATTCCGATCATTGTTATCAAGAGCTAGAAAGAAAACCCCCTTCCCTTTCATTCAGAGATCTTGGCTGGAGTGGTTCCCCTATCAGTTGAGAGCAACGAAGAGTTGACATAGCAGAATCATCATTGCCGGGCCCCGCACAATCTTTGAAGCTTCGTACAAAATAAATACTATAAACGTATTGTCTTTATATGATAGATCGGGGGAATTCTGTGGAAATCGATTCGCAGGGAAAAGCCAATAAGTATGATCGCCGGGTCATCCATTTAAGCTCCGATGGGGACTTTACCAAGAATAGCAATTCCCTGGACTTTTCAAGGCAAACAAATAATTTTCAGTGCAAATATTATACATGTTGAAGTTTATATTTAACGACTTTCGATTCTCTGGTCCAGCCTTGATAAGGAAATACTAAAATATTTGCTGTCGAAAGTCTGAACTTTCTGTTTAAATTTTCATACACTGACGATAAGACCCTGTAGAGGCACATGGAAACACAAAATGCTTAATTAGGCGGATTTAGAACTTAGCTAATCTTCTATATAGCTCTAGGCGAGCTGGACTTATATATATAATCACAGTAGTGTCTGAAAGGGTTGACTTGGAAGAAAGGGAAACTCAAGAGGAAGTACTCACTGCAAAGATTGAGTTGATAGACTTAAGTCAAAAAGCCTTGAGTTCGTCGCCAGTCTTACCTCGAAGTAGAAACTCTTGACGGAAGAGATTACCTTGGGCCAAGACGGAAAAAAGGTAAACTGCATTTCGCCTTCACAAAAGAATGCTGACCAAAGTGGAAAGATGGCGACTTTCCTAAACACACATACACATACATAAATGTTGTTATGGCCAAATCCGAGAGGGCGAGAGAGTTCCGAATATTGCAGCATTAACAATCAAGTGGCTCCGATGGAAGCCGAGAAGTCAGCAACTTTTTCCGTCTTCCAGCAAAAGATATTCTTCATAGTCTTCTTTATTTTTTACATTTCTAGAGCTCAGTTTTGGTTTTTTGTGGGTTAACTTTCGCTTATATAAGCAGAAAAGGGCAGCACACAAGTTGGCAAGAACCCATAGGCCAAAGGGGGCGTGCATAATGGCATTAGCAATTTCTTGTTGGCCAATTCGACTCACTGGCAGTGTGACCAGTGCAGCAGCGTGCATCGAAGTGTTTGAGGTTAGGCTGAAAGTATCCAACGGGCCCAAATGCAAGACCCGCTACTTAAAATGCACACGAGAATACGCTTGGCAACAACAAGAAGCGGAACAAAAAAAAACGTGCTTGGCAACAGGGTCTCGAGACTCTATGACAGAGACCGAGAGTTGTTAAGAGAGCGGCGGCGGCAGCACATTTGAATAACTAGTTCGAGCTTATGCACAATACTTTCAATATGGTTTGGTCTATCAGCCGCCTTGGCGTATTGCTTAACTTTGACATTTCCAATGAGCGTTGCTTGCCAGAGGAGTTGCAATCCGCGAAACAGGTTAAAGCCCAAAGCGAATGCAAAGACCCAGAGAGACTCTACCACTGCCTCTACCTCTACCTCTAGTCTATTGCAAATTTAGCGCGCTCCAGCGACACAATTTCTATGCCAAAAGTCCAAACATATGGCGGCTCAGAGCAAAAAGCGCGCATAATTAAATTTGTGCAAACGCACACACACACACACACAACCAACAACACACCCACCTACATAGTATTCGCTTACATGTGCTCCGGGTTCGCTCCTCAATCTCTCTCTGTATTTCGTCTATTTTGCCCATTCATTCGCCGTTCCATTCATGCGGACTTGCACGCGCTGCGCCATGCAGGATGCGCAGTGATGTCCACTCTCTTTGGGGGCTCCCGCTCTTTGGGGGCTCTCTCTCTCTTAGGCAAGAGTAGTGGGCGGGCGGCCAGCTGTTTGCGTTTTGTTTTTGACGTCAATGTCAGGGGACGACGACAGGACGTTGTTGGCAGGCCAGACCAGAGTGTGAATTATTCATGGACTTGCACTGAATTTACAATATGTTACAGCTTCCCAAGATGAAGAGAAAGAGAGAGGGGTGGACCGCCTCGGGGGACCTTCTTGGGGGCGGCGTAGTAGAAGTAGGCGTGGGCGTAGCAACATATTGCGAGCGCTAATGAAGTGTTATACGATAAGTGTAACAGCAGGCAGCAGCCAAAAGGCTACGACCAGGAAGCAACAGTTGGAGGGCTTAATAAAGGCAAAGGCGGTGGAGTAACAAAAAGCTAGAAAGATGACTTTAAGATGAAAAAAACAAACTTGGGGTCAAATGTCGTATAGCTAAGGCGTTTCAATAGGAATGAGGAATTCATTAGTGAAAAATCTCGTATTTCTTATTTCAGAGATCCTTTACCATTAGTATTTGAAGATCATTATCCTTTCAGCAGCTCTATTAAAGTATAATATAATCATAAGACGTGACACCAAATCGATCATTAGAAACCCCTTTTAAGGGAACCCCCCAGAAAGTCGTTCTAAAAACCATTAGAGAGAGTCATAACTTTAAGGCCTAGAATATCGTAATTACCCCCACCAATAGCCTAGCTGACAGGCGGACATTTTTCAAGCATTATCTTTCCAAAGAAACCTTGAAAGTGAATTCATTATGGGTTCCACCAATAAGGTCGCCCCAGTCAGCTCTCTGTGACTCATCCGAGCATTGCCAAATTGGGGGTTATGTCTGTTTTGCATATATGCAGATGTTCAAAGCGTTTGTGAAAGGCACCAACCAGCCAGCCAGCCAGCCAGCCAGCCAGACCAGACCAGACCACTGTGGATCTCCACGATGAGCCCCCACAATCCAACACCCGAAAGATAGACTCTCTAGCGGATTAGGATAACTGCAAATTGTGGGGGTATCAATGGAGGAGTCTTTGGGTCTCACCTTTTGCTTATTTTTCCTTCTCCTTTTTTTTTTTTTTTTGCTTTTGGTTTACTTTCACAACGATTTCCGTTTGGCAAATTGTTGGCGATGACGACGTCGTCAGGCGTCGGGCTACTGCTGCTTACGTACTTTCCTCGCACAAACATATGTTGGCGATAAGCTAAGCCCGCCCTCTGGACACACACACGCCCCCGCACAGCCTTCTCCTCGGGTTTGCGCTTTTCGCTGTCTATTTTTATACATATTAGGTTATATTTATAACGAAACGAAAGAGGAGGACGTCACAGAGAGTCCCTGTTGATGTTCCTGTGCAGTGCAACGCTGCGTATGCGTTATATTTGGCTTGTTCTCAATTAGCCAATTTGCATTGCATTCTGTACGGCAGATCGCGCTGGCCAATTCGCACTTTCTTTTCAAGGCAAAAGGCATTTGATGATGATGATGGCCATTTACATTGTAGCCTCATTTACCATTTACCACGCTCACGAAAAAAACGAAAAACGAAACCGAAGCGGGGCCAAAACCGTAGCAATTTTTCAAGTTAAAAGGCAGTTCAGTTTGGTTTCTGCTCTTTTTTTTTTTTTTTTTTGGTGAATTGTGGGAGCGCACCTTTCACTTTACCAACACCAACACCGGGCGGCGAATGATGCAGCCTGGGCATAAAAATTGAAAAGAAATAAAAGACTCTGCGGCTAAAAAATGCTGTGCACAACCGCCACACAAAGAAAACGATACATACATAATGATCTGCACACGCACACTGCTGCAGTTTCGGTTTCAGTCTTTTTTTTTCTTTTTGTTTCTTTTTAAATGTGAAAGGTTTTCGCTTGCTGCAACATTATTTAATCAATCCAAAATTGTGGAGCAAGCAAAAAAAGCTTAAAAATCGACAAAAAATGTATAGACAAAAAAATCAAAGCCAAAAGCAGGAGATAAAGGGGGAGAAAGAAAGAAGAAAGAGGAAAGAAAAAACTATAACCAGTTTAATTATTTTATGAAATTGTATGTTTGTGTAGCTCTTTTTTCACCCTTTCCTGGTTATATTTTTTTGGGGAGATAGAGAGAGAGAGACCCAAAGACTGGAAATTTGAATAAAATTGTATAATGGGCAATCCGGGGGACCCGGCAACACCAACACCAACACACCAACACACAGCACACACTCGTCCGAACATGTGTATGTTAATTTTGTGCCGTAAGATAAAGAAAAACCCCTCTGGCGGCTATTTTTATTATTTCACCTTTATCGTTTTCAAAGTAGCTTGCTTGATTGGGTCCCAAAAGTGACGTGCGACACCTGGCCGGAGAAGCCGAGCCGAAGAATTGAAGAACTGGAGAATTGAAGAGCAAAAGAACCGTTCTCAGAGAACGATTCTTTGGCTCTGCACGTGACAGTCGCACAGCGCAACAGGTTTTTGTGAATTGCCAGTTGAAAACGGGGTCAAGCGATTGCATTTCACAGGCTCACAAGCTCAGTCCCAGTCTCCGTCTCCGTCTCCCGATCGCCTGTTAAGCAATCGATTGCCATCAAGTTGGAGTTAAGCCGCTCAAGCGGTTTTTGTGGCTCAAGAGCCAGCCAGGCAGGCCACTCCAAACTCCACACTGCTTTCCACTTGAGAAGGCGCCCTTAGCCATTTCTCCCGGTAAGCCGCTCCACGCTTTCATTGGAACACAACCAAACACACACACAAATCGGAGAAGTGGCAAGGCTGGAGAGGCAAAGCCCACCTGAAAAACGTGCAACAAATGATGCTCCCAGGTACACGGTGAAAAACATCATTAGAGCTTGTCATTCATAACTGTTACCAAAATGGAATTCTGTCAGGTGGTTTGGGAAGAATGTGGCCAAAATATGGGTACCTATATATCCCAGGAAACTTTTATATATAAAAAAAAGTATTATTTATGTATTTTTGGCACTTATAGATACTTTAAGATATACCTTAGATACATCTTATTCCAAGTATTGGCAGCTTTAAATATATTTGATCTAGACTATGCAGGATTTTTAAGAAATCACAAGGTCTTTAGCAGAAAATAGCATAAAATTAATGTCTCCATTTAAAAGTAATATATTAAGGGTTATTTTACTTTATAGTTCTTCATAGATTGATATTTGGGAAGATACTTTGTCTTATGAATACTTGTATCTATTCTTTTATTTAATTTGAAAACCTAGACCCCACCCTATAAGCCCTTATTACCCACCTAAATCGAGCCTATAATATACCATTTTTGGAAGTTAGAGTTAGAACTGGCATTCTTGGCTTTTCCCCAGGTGTATATTGCGGCCGCACGCTGTCCCCACCTGATCCGCAGCAGCTAACAACAAAAGAGGTAGCAAATGCCTGCGAGCCATTTTCGCTGTCTTTTTCTTCTGGCTTTCTTCTTTCTTTCTTTCATCATCTTCATCATCATCATCATCATCATCGTAATCATCATCGGCAGCAACATGCCAAGCAGCATACATACATATTTGTATACAGCTCGATGAGTGTATATTTGTACGACTCTGGCTGTGTAGCTGTATCTGTATCTGTGTATCTGTGTTGTGTTGCCCGTTTTGGTAGCATTTTTCAAGAATTGCTAATTCTCAACAATTCCCCGAGGTTCGTTGAACTCATCATAAACACACACAACATACACACACAATTTATTTACGCTTCTCAGTGCGCGTATACTGCTTGCTGATTCTTGGCCCGATGTGTACCGGTGACGGCTAAAATGCGGAGAAAGCACTTGTGTATTTGTGTGTTTTAATGCACTGGCCAAAAAGGAAATACAAAAAAAAAAAAGAAATAAATAAATACGTTAAATAAAAATGCGAGGGCCGGCCCACCAGTATTAGCATAATGAGCAGCTCTTCTCAATTCTTTTGGCATTCCATACACTTTCGTTGGCTTTGAGAATTTCTGAATTATAGTGTAGTCATCGAAAGGCAGTAGTCACTTTTTGGTAGGTGAAACTGCTACTTTCTTTAGTATATTGCCAATTTTTTTTTGCAATTACAAAAAGCTTTTTATGAGTTTATTAGGCAATTTAGGAAATTCTTTTGTTAATGTTTTAATGTTATGACTACTGGCTGAGGTTTAAGGTTTAACTTAACTTTCTTATTTTGTTACTTATTATGGCATTACATGAGTTATAATGTTTAAATATTTATTTAAACTATAATTCTCTTTGCAAATATTTAAAGATCATTTCCCAAGGCCTTATTTATCCCAGATCTACTTGCCAGGGGCTCACCTTATAACTGAATCACTACATACTTCATTGGTTAATCAGCGCTTGTGGGATTGGCAGATATATAATTTAATAGGCTGGCTGACTCCACTGACACACTTTTCTACTTCCGATTGAATCATTTTCATTTTGCCAAAGCAAACAATAAAGCTTATAAGTCTGTGATCTTGGTAATAAAATGAATTTTTGCCAGATTTATTATTCAAAATGGTAATTAAACGAGCCCATTGTTCATTTATCAACTCTGGAAATTAGTTTAACACAAGGAAATTTATTCATAATTATGTTTTAAATTGGATCAAGGTATATTTTAAACAGAATAAATAAGAGCTAGTTCTCTCCATTATATATTTATTATTTCTGTCACCATTTTAAAAAGATTTTTCCAAATATTTCTAGTACAATTAAATTTTTAAACAGTTAAGAATTTGCCCCTTAACGTAGGTTAATATTTGGAATACTTAAAGAAGAACCTTTTTATCGACCAGTTACCGAAAAACAATGGTTCTTTTAAATGAAAGCTATTTCTTAACTTTAGCTTCATATCTGCTATTAAAGAATTCTGGTTAATATAATATTTATAAACATATAATACCGGAAATTAAGAAACCCCTATTGAATTTACAACCAGTTTATCTTACCATTAAATTTAACTGGCAGTTAAGGCACTTCAAAGTTTGAGTACCCCCCTGTTACGTCAAATTACCTAATTTTTTTCCTGTGTGCATAGCGATCACTCGACAAGTCTGCAGTGATTGGAACCGCCCTCGCACATACTCGTTGGCTGGGGAGTACTCCCCATAAACATGGCATTGCTTACAGAAAATGCACGCGTGCAAACGGTAATCAATGTTTGGGTTTACGGCTACTATGTCTGCGAGCCAGGGCCTGTGCCGGGCACGAAGAACCCGAGGAGAAGAGAAGACCCACCGAGAACCGGGAAGAATTGTACCTGCTTACAGAGCCCCACAACATACACACATACATACATTGGGGCATAGAGGAATACTCACACACATTGGGCCGTCGTCGACGTTCCCTTTTTCTTTATGGCCAAAACTGGATTCCATTTGGCTCTTGGCTTAGAATGTGAACTTTGAAGAGTTGGGGCCGCGCCCGGCAATTTTACATACAAATGTGTTTTTAAAGCGTAATTACATGCACTTCTTTATCGCAAACAGACAGGCCGACTGACTGACAGACAGACGCTCGAAATATGTATAGTTATCCGCGTGCATATTTGCCACAGAATGTGCCGGGGCCGCCTTTTAAAATGGGTCAGCAATTTATTGCCGTAGATTGCCGGGCGGCGACAATTAAGCAGCGAATCCAGTCCAACAAATCTGGCACATTCGGGATTACATCATCGTTCTCGAGTCTGTTTTTTAAAGTCTAAAAACAAATTTGGATGTTTTGTTTGTTTTTTTTCCCACCAATCCATTATTTTGGCGGCAAATAGAGAACACGAGAACTTGTTCCCCCGGCGACTCCATTTGACTTATTTGTGCTGCACTTTGAGTGATTTTCAAGGTCTGCGAACATCGCAGCATCGAAGCACTTCATTATAATTAATTACACTTTACACACTCCACTTCAAGCGAGGTTTAATTAAACATTTTTGCAACAATTTATCAAGCACTTGGCCAAAAACTCGATTAACAACTTTACCAGAGGGAAGAGCAACGCCGAGCGATATCGTTAGGTCCTTCTGGTCCTTTCGATAGTAGCTGAACATGGCGGAATTTTTAAAAAGTGAACTTCAGTGATCAAATTGATATATTATAAATTGAATAATCACAAGCAGGTGCTTTAATCTAGCGCAGGTAAAAAATAGAAAATAAAAAATTCCCATCACTGATTTGCAAGTCTCCCCAAAATAATGACTTAACAGTTGATAACTTTGCGTTCTCTCTGCTGATTGCCAGGGCCCAACAACAATTATTTCAAGGGTACTGGATCGCCGGAATGGGAATCGGAATCGTGGTCGGACGGTAAAATGTCTTCTGATAAGATTGACAACAAAAATATATTGCATAGTCCCCCATAGAAGAGGCCACATGCATGGCAGGTCCGATCTGCTTTATATATTTATTCTATTCCTCCAAACCCAAATCAAATCAGTTTTTTTTTTTTATTAATATATACAAGTGCTTATATAACTTTTGAGCTATCTGCATGGCTCGTGTACCTGTTGCGTTTTTTGGGCGTGCGATTCTCGTGTGATTTCGCCATAGGTCGTATATAAGTATATTGCCAATTGTACTTTTGTTTTTTGTTTAATTATATAAGCGTGCTATCGCCGTGCAACACGACTATGACTACGAATTACTTTTGTACATTAACTAATTGCCAAACCATTTGTTTCCATTTTTTGTGTTCTGTTTTACAGGAATCCTTGAAAATTAGCCCCGATCACGATATGGACGACTGGCTGTTCGATCGCGACGTCAAGGATGACACCGTCATACTCCACGACAAGCTCATCTCGGATGCCCTGCTCAATGGCACACAGCCGATCAAGACGGAGCACTCCTACAGTCTCAACAGCGACGTTGATTCCCTGCCCGATTCTCCAAAAAGCCTGCAGGCTAAGATCGAGGGTATGTATTTGAAAATATCATTTCTGTATTCAAAAAATATATATTTATATTTAAAGGGAGAAATGTTATTGTAAGATATTAATATTCAATGAGATACTGCAAGGTGTTCATTATTTTGATCAGGATAATTTATTGAGCTTTAATTTAAAATTTAAAATTAGAATTAGGTTATCAACAAGCTTAGTTTATAAGCTTTTTTTTCTGCTCAAAGCTAATAATATCTTTAAGGATTTGTTTGTTAAATTATAAATTATTAAAATCCTTAAAATAGAGACCAAATGGTTCTCTTTTTCCTGTGTAATTGTAGCTTCTTTGCCCTGTAAATTTAACTTAATATTCTAACGATTTTCCTATTTAAGCGATGACGCTTATTGATAATTTTGAAAATTGCATTCCAGAACTTTATTGGTGGACAGACTTTTTAAGGCCCCACCGAAAAGCAATCCAAACACAGTTGGCAGTTGGTTTAATTTAGGCCATGTACATAGTGAAAACAACCCGCTGACAAGAATTAAAAAAAAGAAAACAGAAAAACAGTTTCTGGTCCGTTCTGTTCTGTTTTTTAGTGTCGCGGTAGCATTTAGCAATTTAACGCAGTACTCGTGCATGAAGTTCTGTACTTTGACGCGATATCAGTTGTTCGTATGTATGGGAGCGCAAACTGTGTATAATTGCTTCTCTTTTTTGTTGTTCTGTTGTACTTTTCGAGCTGTTATTATTTGTAATTTTATGGAAACTGTACGACAACTGTGTAAATAATATTAAAACGAATTTATTTTTCGTGTAGTGGCTGTCGTACATACGTAGGGGGTGCCAGTTGGTGGTGAGGTGGGCAAAGTTTTGCCAGAAAAAAAAATTGTATATAAAAACTGAAACAACAGAATATCAAAGGCAAACACAAGTGCAGCCCGGGACACTGACGCGTGCGCCTAGGAAAAGTGATCCACAGTCTGTGTACTAAGTGTGTTTGCATAGTTACAGACGAAGACTACTTAGAACTCGGATTCTTGCATAATAACATACATAATCATAATGTGGGTTAGACGCAATAATATTTACCTGGCATATTTGCGCATATTCTGTGCTATTTGATACCAAAAAACAAAAAAAGGAATTTTAAAATAAAGGTGGCAGCAAATACATCAACTCATGTGAGCTAATTATTTTATTTTCGGAAAAAAACGCTATTAAACCAAGACCAATTTAAACCGATTCTAACTGCCTTTAGCCAAGGCAAAGTAATTAAAGAAGATAATCGAAAGTGTGATTATAATTAAAGTCAATGCTCTTTGGTTAATCCCTTTTTTTAATGGAGAGCCAGCTAAGAGATCTAATAAATAATTATACAAATTATGGATAAGAAAATAATGCGAGAGAATATTTTTACAAATTATTTTACTTTCCAAAATTAAATTTTAAATACAAAGTCGAGCCATGTAAGGCACAGTTTTTGCTTTCGATAATAACGATATTTTAACGTTAATTCCGATATTTTTCGATATTCAAAAATTCGATTACAAAGTTTTACATATTTTTATATTGTTGTCTGTATATTACTGTGGACTGTTTCATTCGACCCTGCTTACTCCTTGTCTTTTGACCAGATCTTTGTGTGTTTTTAGCAAAAGGTTTAATTTTGAGTTATTGTTCAGTGTACTTGTAATCCTCAAGAATGTGTATATATTTTTTGTATTTTTTAAATCTTCTTAAAGCCAATAAAAAATGTTGTATTATGTAGAAGCCTTGCTCACCTTTCAATTATCTATTTTAAAGCCCATAAATATATGTATAGGGTTTTTTAAGCCCTTGTATGTATAACATCATTTTCATAAAAAACTGCGTTGACTCTTTTAACTACAAAATTAAGTAAAAAGCTATTTTACAGCAAATTAAATTAATTAATACTGGACTGAAAAAGCCATCTAAATATAAAATAAAACATTTTATCTTTCATATTAAAAAAAAATATTACTTTTTGTTTATTATTTTATTATTAAATATTCCTTAACTAAAACTAATTAATTTTGTTAATTTATTTGTATCTTTTGTCTCCCCTTAGACATGGACGACGAGTGCTATCCCGCCATTTCACTGAAGACGGCCACCAGCGGGCGTGCGACCATCGACCCCAAGTGCCTCACCCTCCACGTCCCGCCCACACATGCCACGCCCAGCAGCCTGAGCCGACTGAGCAGCAATCCCGCCCTGAACGCCTCCGTTTCCGTCGCAGAGTTGACGCGATCCGGACTACAGAGCCTGCAGGCGCAACAGTCGCACGGACACGGCTCCAGTTCCGGTCACGTGGTGGTGGCCTCCCTGGAACACTTTCAACTACCTCAGCACTTGTACCACAACGACTGCAGCTCCTCGGTGTCGTCGGTGAGGGACGGCAGCATGTCGCCGGACATTTGCTCGGACATCGAGATCGACGAATCGGTCATCAAGGATGAGCCCATGTCGCCGGACTCTAGTTGCCCCGCCAGTCCCACATCGCAAGCGAGCAGCTCGCAGCATCAGCACCAGCTCAGCCTTAACCTGGCCCACCTGCAGACGGAAATGCTCTTCGAGCAGAAGGTGAGATGAAGGTTCTTCTAAGGGAAACCTCTAAAAATAGAGAGAAATCTTAGAAAATTATAGAATATAATTTTTTGACCTGTTTGTTTGATGTTATATTTATTTTTTAATTTTTTCCCCTTAGCACGGTGGCCTCCTGCTTACCGCCAGCAGCAGCAACAACAGCAACAGCCTCATCAAATCCCAGCAGCGCCAGCAGCAGCATCTCCTCGGCCAGGGCGATCTGCTGATGACCAAAATGGAGATCAAGAGCGAGAAACAAAATGCCGGCAATAGCAACAGCAGCAATAGCAGCAGCAGCAGCAACAGCAGTGCCAGCAGCAGCTCGGGAAAATCCCATGGCCATGGCTATGGTATCCCGCTGACGCCACCCTCCTCCCTGCCCAGCGACGACTCCGAAGGTAACTTGACACCGGAACACTTGTTTTCGCCACTGTCGCCCAACGCTTCCGTTTCTATATCCGTGGCCAATGCAGCCGGCGGCGAGTCAACCGTGCGAGTCAGCCGCAATGCTGCCGGCATCACGCGCTCCGCCAACGCATCCGGATCCGGATCCAGCTCCAGCACAACAACGACAACGACACGGCAGCCGATCCACACGCCGTTGATTAGTTCACAGCCGGTAAGTGTGATCAATATAAGTTAAGGCAACAGGTGTGGAAAAGCAAACA
>JAEIIJ010010903.1:0-15977 GCA_018904815.1 Drosophila ogumai | reverse complement strand
TATATATAAGTCTTACATATGTATGGTTATTATTATTAAATCCTTAGCCTAGAAGACCTAGATTCTTATTACCAACATTGCGTAAGAGTAATAACACTGCTAGGCCATTTATAATAATAAAGCACTTACAAAACTTTTCTTTATATAAAGTTGATATTACATTCATTTATTCAATATTTTTTCGTATTTTCCCAGCATGTAAGTACAATGCAAAATTGATTAAAAATTGACTACTCTTTGAATTTAATTCTCAGCAGCAATCGCATTTGATTTGTTAATTAAAATGGAACTTTTAATTAAGTTTTTGTGCACAATTGCATTTGTGGTGATGCGATATGTGCATACATGAGCTATGCAAAGTGAATTTAAATACTATAATTGCGTTATGAGCGCCTGCGAATGGTTAATTGCTCGTGTTGCATTCGCTGAAAACTTTATGCGCTTAACTCGGAACATCTGTTATTGTTATTGCAACCTTGAAACAGTCATTAAAAGCCGCAGCTGCTGCTGCGCTGCAGTTGCGCCTTTGTCCTTGGTGAAAAGTGTCAACCCAACAACAATGATTAATATGCGCGGCAGGACATCGACGGTCCTTCCGTTTCGTCCCCTTCTTACACTTCCTCTGTTAGTGTGTGGGCGTTGACTGTCAAAAGCTAATATTTTTTTTTTTTTGCCACATTCGCGTGCCTTTTTGGTTTTAGTGATGACAGGATTTAAAGAAAAAACTCTTGTTTTTAGTAGAAGAGGGGCTTGAAAAGGCTTCAAACAAAAACAGATTAAAAAATTTAGTTTTCATCTAGAGATTAATTTGATCTACTTTAGGTGGACAGTTAATTTTTTTCTTAGAAAAGTTATAGTTATTAGCAAAATTTTGGTAATGTTGTGGATAATTCGAAGATAGAAGAATTAAATAATTAATATTTATAATTAAAAATAAATGCTACATTTTATTAGTTTTAAAATTTATTTACCAACTAAAAAAGTTTAAGTTCTTAGATAGTCCACATTTTGAAATCAGGATTATTTTCATTTTATCGGGAAAATGGCTAAACAGTTTTCACCATTATTTGTCTTTCAGTGAAAAGCAAGGGAAAGTCAAAGGGCGAGGGCGAAGGGAAAGCGCAGGAATGGGCAGGAGCGAGAACGAAACGAGAATTGTTTACAAAGTAAACTTATTTAAATTCGATTACCGCAACTTCCGTGGCACTTTCTTTATTTTCATGTTTTAGTATGTATAGGGCTTGCTTATTTTCCTTTTCCTGCCATGTTTTTGTTGCTGTTTTGTTGCTACTGTGCAAGGTACCCCGTAACATTTCGCAAAGTTTTCCTCTTTTCCTTTTTTTCGATTTTGGTCGGGAGAAAGCAACATAAACCGTGTACGTGCATTTTTTTAGTTGATAAACTTTTCACGGAGTTGGAAAGAGAAGGAAATTGAAACAAAGGATCTGTGATGTACGTGGGATAAATGGCTGTGTATATGTTTACATTGGCCAACCGATAAAAAAAAAAGTATTGTGACACAGTTTACTTAATTTCTTAGCACTACCAAATTATGTTTGCATTTCGAATTATTAAATGAATGGATCCAAAAAAATTAATATATTCGATATTTACCTATGTTATATATTATTTACATAATTTCTGTAATCTTTTGAACATCTAGGGTAACAAATAATACATACAAAAGTCGTTTATTCCAAAACAGTCGTAATAAAATAAATGGTTGAAACATTTTCACGCCTCGATGATTAATAGTTCTGACTCAAAAATTAAATAAAGCTTAAAGTGAAGCCTTTGGAAATCTCAAACCACAAATAATGACTTAGTTCAAAAGTCACGAGCCATATGGTAATTTTCAAAACCCCAAAAACACAGAGAGAAATTTGTATATAAGTATTTTGTATATAAACTTGCTATAAATGATAATTTTTTCTAATTTTTAATTAAATTTTTATTAAATTATTTTTATTATTTCAACTTAATCCTTTAACCAATTTTGTAAAATGACTTTCCTCGCTGTGTATTAATACTTGTGTGCATATCCCATCTACTTTCCATCACCGTTATCCTGAGAAATGCGGCGGAGACAAAACGCTTATGGTAAACAACACTTCGGAGCGGCTGACACTGTGGGTTTCACCTGAGAAGGTAACATACGGCATTGGGGCGCATAAAGGGAATGATGTGCTTATGGTTCGTGGGCTCATCCATCATCCGCTCTGCCAGTTGGTTCGCACTCCTCCGTGTTCTATCATCAATCTTTTTTCCCTTTTTTTCGAATAGTTTGGAAATTTATTGCCTCTTGGGCAAGTTTTGTGTTGTTTTTCTCGGTGCGAAGGTGTTGCAGGAATTGTAACAACAATTGTTACAATTTGTGTATGTCTTTTTTTGGGTCGACATATGTATATCCAGCAAGTGTGTTAAATTGCCAATTATTCAAACTACAGTCAGACATGTTTTTGCCGTCACACACACATACAGGTGCTTTTGCAGCTGTCAGGTGTTTTGTTCAGCCCCTTTTCCGGAATAATTAAATTTTGCCCGAGATTCGGTTTCCCTGAAAGCGGACTTCTGGGAGCCATATTTTGTGGAAATCGCAACTGGGATGGGAGATCTTATTCAATTATGTGTGGTATTCATGCTCAAAATTGAAAGGAGATTTCAGAAAATGGTGATGTGAATTGTGGGTTGGTTAACAACTTGTAATTGCCAAAGAGGGTCGTTTTCTAATCGTAATTTAAATGGTAAAATGGTTGTTGATGGGATGACAAGTAGACAAGTAGTAATTTTTTGTATTAACATATCTGGGCACTACCTTTACGAGCAAAATCAATTTAAATGCTTTCTGTCATCCCAAAATAAACCCAACTCAATTGTTTTATTGTTTTCCTGCATTTAAAGAACATTTCCATTTCCCTCACGCACATCCCTTTAAATTTAAGCCCAAAAGCTGGCAATGGATTCTTCGCTCAAGCCCCTCTCTGCGCTTTTCACACGGTGCACTTAGGGCAACAGATAGCCATGGCAGTGATATTCCTTTGAGTGGCTGCCGCTGCCACTGTTGCCCCTTTTTAAATTGGCTTAAATTTATTCGATTTGAGAGGGCACTTTATACGAATAATTTATGCGCCGCATCAAAATTTCAAGAGTCAACACAGGCCAAGGGTAAGATAGAGACAAGTGCCAAAAATGTATACAAATGGCTGCCTCCTGTTGCTCCTGCGCTCAACAGGATGAACAGGATGGAACAATAACAACAAAAGCAGCGGCAGAGGCAGCAACAAAAGGCCCCAATTTGCCTTCACTTTATGCGATTTTCGCTGACACGTCTCACCTTTTTGAGCACGAACAGAGCGAGTGATGGCAAGAAAGCACCGATACCGGCTCCAAGGCGGTGTGGAAATCATGACCATAATGGCAACTTGTGCGCTCCAGCACTCCCGGGCTCCCCTTATTATACCAATCTCAATCCTGACCCGAACCCGAGCAACACCAGCGATGAGTTCATTGTGCGTTTTGTGCTCCGGCTTGTCCTTGACTATCCATGACGCACTGATATCATTTTATTGGATGATTCGTGCACTGAACGAAACACGGTAAGCCAAGGATGATTTTTAGATTGGTTTCTGAATTTAATATTAATAACACATAATATTTCTCTACTTTCAGATAAATGCTATTAAATACTAAAAAGGTTTGTAATATTAATAAATATTTGTGAAAATGCGCAACAATTTAAACAGCATATCTGATTTGATGACAATTTCTTTTCCATTTAGTTTCCTTTATTATTTAACATTTTAAGTATAATTATTTCAGTGATTGATTTCAGTGTATCCTTTTGTTGAGCATTGTCAAGGTTGCCGCTGGGTGGCTGGCAACTGGCGGCTGGCGACTGTGAACGGAATGAAAGTCTTGTCCTGACAGCCGCGCGACAGCATTGGGGTTGACAACGAACGACGCACTTGTGGCGCGCATCACCATCCCAGCAGCACCCAGGCAGCCCATCACCTTCTCCCTATCCACATGCAAGTGTCCTTTACCGTTGTTAGTCCCAATGTTAATGTTGTTGCTGTAGATTTAATTTAAAGTTCGCATTGTGCGTTGTGTCATCCGTCGCATTCGTTCTTGTTCTCAACTGTGATTTACCAACGAAGCTTTTACGGGGCGAACATCGCCAACGAGAACAAATGGGGCGGGATGGAATATGGGGGTCCAAAAGGAACAGATTTTTTGTGAAATTAAGCACGGACATGTATGGGAATAAGTACAAATATATACACAGCATCCGACAAGGTTTCAAGGGTGAGATGAAATCTGTACACAACAGAAGGGAATCAGAATTCCACTTAAGGGATATAAGGAATTGTGTTTGAATTGAGAACGAACAAACCTTTTTTTTAATAATAAGAATTTTATGACTTTCCTTATAGAATTAAGATTGATTAAAAAAAATGTTTTTTCTTAATGTAACCAAGTGTGTAGCTGCATATTTAAAAGTACATTATATTTTTACTGTACTAACAACAGCTTTTAAAAATAGTACGACTTTTAAATATCTAATTTTAAAATGTTTATTAACAATATAAACCTAATTGTATCATTAAAATTAATTTATTACGTTTAGGATTCTTTTTCTATTAATATTCTTGTCTGATAATATCATATACCTTTATACAGTAAGTACCCGCTTACTTTTATTAAGTTAAAATCCTTTGATTTAAGCTCTTAGTTTTTACAGAATTTATTTTCGAACATACTCTTAACCATTTCTGATCTGCCGCAAAAAGCAACCTGCAGACCATTTAAGTAATGCCGAAATCGCACAGCTTGAGTCCAGAGCCTGCGGCGTGGAAAAGCATAATAACTTTAAATCGCCTGGGGAGGGAAGACTGAAACCATATCGATACAGTTTTTAACCAAACACACACCACACACGCACACCTTAATCGGCTCTACATGCGAGGCAAACGTATTAACTTTTGTATATGAATTTTCGCAGCCGGAAAATGTCATTCCCTTTTCGATAGCACAGACCCAGCTCCGCCCACACGCAACAGAAGTAAAATCAATAACCGATGATGGAATAAAAGGACACGTACAACATATGGGAGGTGGAATATTTTCTATTCAAACTCACCGCCGTGCCGAATGATGCCAACTTCCTGGAGTATCGAGGCGGCCAGGTCGGCCTTCTGTCTGGAGCTTTCGTACCGCTCTGAATTGATGGGCACTTGCAGAGGTCGGTACTGGGTCGAGATGCACAGCGTTCCCAGGTTCTCGGTGGCAATGTCATGGATTGTCACCAGCGACTGTTCGATGGCGGTCTGTAAATGGTTGGTTATTAATATCTCTAGAAGTTGAAATGTTCGCGAAGAATACAGTGCTAAACAACACCCTTTCATAAATTTATTTACTCATTTTTCTCTCTGTGCATATTCATATTTTGCGGCTACCCAAATCATATTTTTATCTATTGTTATTTGTTTTTATTTTGCGTTGGCCTGCCGCTGACAAACGCATTAAAAATACATTTTGGCTAAAAACAAAAAATTCATTGAGCCCCGAGTTTTTTTGGTCGTTTTTGTTTTGGCCCTTTTCACCGTTTGAGTGGAAAATTACGTTATTGGCTTTTCTTTTTCATGCTTTAATTTTTGTTTGATGCATTCTAGCCACCGAAAAAGTTTCCTTTGTTTTGACTTTAAATTGCTAAAGACAAAAGGACGAAATTGAATTGAAAACTTTTGACAGAATTTTCTGTTGGCGCATGTATTGTAGGCCGAATGTTTTGGACAATACAACTTTTTTAGTCATTGAAATATGGAAAGCGATTGTGGAACTTGAGGAATAAAGTTTGTCCCTCAAACCAAGCTCCCAATGCTCAAGTATCTACACCAGAAATTCGCTTGGCACAGATGCTAACCATTTAAGCTAATTAACTTGGCTCATTATGGGCACATAAACCTCGCTGAAATGTGCGGAAATCGTTTCCCGGAATCTAGTTAAGGAGAGTGCGGGTATAAAACTAAAAGTTCAGAGAGTGAGACTGCTTCAATATTTATGAGCCGTTTATAGTATAGAAGTGAGGCCAGATGATAAGACTTGGAAATAAAACAACAAGTGATCAAGAAGCCCAAACTTATCTTCATTTAAGATTGAGAAATTTAATAATAAATATTCTTACATTTCATAAAACCTCAAATTTGTTTAGCAAAACAATTGAATTGATTACTTTCTCTACTTGTAGTACTCATGCTAACTTCATGGCACTCGTCCCCCATTAATCACTATTAAGTGCTCACTAAATAGCCACTTGATACTTTTGGAATTGCATTGAGATTTTCGAGTGCCATCGCACCCTTCAATCGCAATTAAATTAACCAGAGGAGACTGCCTCTAGCGTGCAGAAAACGGCACCTTGAGCGCAATTTCCAGGTGCCCCACCTCATCTGCACTCCTGTGCAGTACTCTCATTCTCATTATTTCGATTGCACTTCAGTGTAATTGCGGCTTAAATGGGGCTTACACTATGCCACAAAAATGGGGTGAGACTCTAATCGAGAAAATAAAATCCTGTTTAATTGCATATCACAAATACTACTTGGTTAGGTGAGTGTTTTCAAGAATGCTTATATGAAATTGAAATTATTTTAGAGTGAATAAGAAAAATATTTATGATATTCTAGCACCTAAAATATTGTTTTTAGGGTATGCAAAAAGCGATAAACTAATCTACGACTAAGACCTTTTCATGACTCTGTGAGTCCTGCCCTGCTTATCTCTTGAAACGCCATACATCAAGCTTAGTTTTGCCAATTCCCCGAATGCACACTCACCCTGGCAACTGTGTTGCCATCGCCGATTCGCACGATGCCCTTGAATGGATCATCCAGAATGCCCCAGTTGGTCCAGAACTTATCCGTGGCTGCCGCTGCTGGTGATGAAGCTTCCGCCGTAGATAATGTGGCCGATGTTGCCGTCGATGTCGCTGCAGAGTCTCCCTGTGTTGTTACTGTTGCCCCGGGATTTATTGCAGTTGTTGCCAGTGCTGTGTGATTATTGAGCGCCACCACAGCCAGCAACAAGTGCAACCAAATCAGGGGGACAGCGGGGACAGCTCCTCCCCAAGTCGACAATTGCTGCGGCTGCTGATGCTGTTGTCTCGGACAGGTGGCATCTGGGGGATAAAGACCACCCTCTCCACCCGTCGCCGGCGGCTTCTTCCTCTTGCGCCTCAGAGCATTGTGCCACCATCTCATTGTTGTGTTTGCATTCGCAACTGCAGGGGGAGAGAACGGAAAACAAGGATTAGTTGTCGACACTGTTCGCTTAAAAAGTAATTTAAATCATTGTCTGACGGCAGACATCTGTAGTTGTGGATCATTTAATTTCCTTTTTCCGAGTTTAGAAACTTTTTAATGGCAGGTAAAAGAAATAATTGAGAAAATTAATAAGAATAAGATACTTAAAATATAGCAGAATAAATAAATATGTTC
Organism: Drosophila ogumai; assembly: GCA_018904815.1. Lineage (NCBI taxonomy): Eukaryota > Metazoa > Arthropoda > Insecta > Diptera > Drosophilidae > Drosophila > Drosophila ogumai. The sequence continues at coordinate 8,481 of JAEIIJ010010903.1, read as the reverse complement.
AAATATTTACATTTAAAATATATATCTTGAACTTCTAGTAAACTTCAACTAAACTTGTACCATATTGTACATATTTTTCCAACCATAACGCATTGAGGTGACGCAAAAAAATAGGGGAATATGAACTTCAATCGATACAGACTTTATGGCTGCACATATGTATATGTATATATATTTTTTTCCTGCCAGCCAGGCCATTATTATTATACTCTCTTACGAATGGCAGCCATTTCTTTGGGCTTGAGAGCACTGCAAATAAAGGGGAAACGCGTGTGGAGGGTTCTGTATTGATGGATGTGGGGGTGTGTTACCTCTTTCAGGAAGGCGGCGAAAGCCATTTTTATGACAAGCTAACATGTGCAGACACAAGTGGTCTGAAACTTAAATCCCGAACTTGGTTCCCCTAGCTTTCTTCTTTGCTCGGTTCAAATGCAAAAGATGTGTAGCGTTTCGTTGGTTTTCTACGCTTTTTATTTGATATTTACATTTTGCTGGCTTTCACCGGCGAAAATGGGTCGGTCTGGGAGTGTTTTCCACTCACTCTCCCTCCTATTTTATTTATGTCTTTGGTATTTATTTACGAGTCGGTTTCACTCAGACCTCCCCAAAGTTGTGGGCGTTTAAGGAAAGCAAGTCGCTATCTGTCCATGCACTCACTTGCTTTGGACTTCCACCTGGCCCCGTCGGGAGTCCCTTTTGGTTTTGTTTACACTTGTCTTCTCTTGGCCGTAAATAAATATTTCAACAATTTATTTATGTGTTGGCTTAATAATTTTTGCATGTGCCGAAAGCGAAAGTGGAGCTGATATAGGTTAATTGGGCGTACGGAAGTGGATATATTTGTCAACAACTTTGAGGAAAATAAAATGGGAAAAGTCCTTTACCGCAATGAATAAAATATAGGGTTTCGACGGATGAGCCTTTTAAAAAGAAAATTGTGTGGAGTTTTAAAAGAGTTTTAATTGTTAAACTCTTAAGTAACCAAATTAAATATAATATGTAACTTTCTTGATATTAAGGCGTGAAGAAAATATATGATTATATATATATTGATATATATTTTTTTAGGGGAGTAAATTAACAAACTAATAATAGTTAATAAATATTGTTCAATAGATAAGAAAATTAGGGTTTTTTCTAGTTTTCAATTACAAGAGTTTGAACTTTCTTGTCAAGTGTGTATGCGTAATTTTTTAAGACAACGTAGTATCTTATTATCTTTCTCTAAATTAATCGAATCCGTTTTAAATATATTAAATCATTTATTAAACAGGATATTATGCTTCCTTTCAAAATTGATATAGCATAAATTTTAATTTTCCCTACACAGTTAGCAACTTCTGAAGCCACCTTTCATTATGCTAAGCAGTTCCCTTGTTTTTCCATCATCTTGAGCCACCTCGTTGCCCCTCAACCCTATACGCATTAGCCATTTGTCGTTGGTATCTGGGTAAAGAGTGTACCAAAAAAAATTTGCCAGCCATTTGAACTTGACTGACGACAGCATGTGGATTATGATGATGACGATGATGGGGATGGGATGGGATTATTATGATTCCGCCCACAACGCTCCATGTTTATATTTATTGTTTACAGTTGGAAAATTCTCCCTTTCTCCAGTTCCTGGTCGCGTTTTTCGCGTTTCATGAGCATGACTAAGCAGCCATCCCCGGCACACACGCATACATTTTTTGCTGAAGAAATTTATATGAGCAATATGCAAAGGATTGAGTGGATGGCTTTTGACTGGCTTATGGACCAGGGGGGGCTCCTAGCCAAAAGCTGTGAAAGGGTTCAGCGCACACAGACACAAGCCCAGGCCAACGAAAAACGAAAAAAGGACATGTAAGCGGAAATGCTGTTGAACATGGCTGCCAGTTGTTGTTTATCCCCTTTATTTGCAAGCTAAAATAAACATGAACGGGGGCAAAAATGAAAGTCCCTCTAAATCTGTACCGGACACAAGGACACCCACATGCTATATATATTTTATATTCACATACAGGCACTCGACGGCAAAAGATGAATAAAAAAAAAACGCTTTTTTAAGGCGTTTGGTTTTATAATAAACTCTTTATAACTAAAACTTAAAAATTATTTATAAATAATAATTAATATAATAAATATTGTATTATATATTTATGTTATTCAATACTTTTCTAGAAGCCTGTCATATATATTTTATTAGGCATTAAACATTAGTACCTTGAATGTGTTGCAAAGTGTAGAGAAACACGTGCAGTTTTGTAACCATCGCTGTTCACTTTATAAGTTTGAACAAGTTTTTGGTTTTTGAACATTTTTGCCATGTCACATTGGTTGTGGTTTCCAAAAACATGTTTCGGATTTTTCATAGAAACCGTTTTTTTATGCACAACAGATTTTTGATGGAAATTTGTAAGATTCCCAGAAAATTGGAGAAGCTGTATAAAATGGTTCAATTTACTTAATTAGCGTTTATGGATATATTTCGGAGGTGATTAAATAAGAAAAATATTCCATTAAACTATTAACCATATTTGATTTTTATTAACCTTCAAATTAATGGCAGCCTATTTGATTATTTATTTATTTTTGGAGATACTTTCCTTCCCTTATTTGTATACAAATACCCGCAAATGAAACCCAACTGAAATGTAAATCCGTGTCCACTTTGCATGCTGGATAATCTAACGAAATGGTTCCATGTTTCCCATACAACGTTAACTAAGCCGGCGGCTTATGCTGACTGAGGTCCTTCAGGGGTCCTGCCAATCATTTCGACTGCGCCTATCGAGCATTTCAAATCTTAGGAACATTTTTTTTGGTCTCCGCTAAAGAGGCTTTTCCCATGAATTAGCCGGGGTCGCCCTGGCGGCGGGGGCTAAACTCCTGAGGCTTGCATTAATTTAATGAGGTTCCTTCTGCCTTTGATTTGCCTGCGGTTTTTTTCGACCATCTAATTTTTTTTTTTTTGTTTTTTTTTTTGTACCTAGTGTCGACAGACTCCGAAGGAAATGAAACGTTTCAACGCCTTTTTCCAGGCTTTTCCTTGCCGACTTTTTCCTTTCTCGTGCCTTCATTTGCCAACTGCCTGCGGTCAGAACGTCACAACTCAACTGGAATAAGTGAAGTTGTCAGTTGGCTGAGTGTGTTAGTTGTTGCTCGGGTTTTTCCTAAGCTACGTTTGGCTGTCATGTGTTTTGCATAATGTCCTGGACTCGATTGAGCATTTGATTCGACATGGATCAGGCCTGCCTCGGTGTCTGTGTGTGGAAAATTAGGTTGTGGAAATTGCTTTACAGATTAACTTTAACCAAAGATTGGGGCTAACTCATTCCGACAACTTGATGTTTGCTATATACGAAGATAAATGATGGTCATATTGGTTTTGGAAATTTTACATGACAGCGGGTTCAGGAAAATTCTAAGCTCATAGCTAGGTATATTTTCTATAAATTTTTAAAGCGGTAAGCATTAAGTATTCTTGAGGCACAATTTACAGTAAAATTAAGCAAATATTACAGTCAGAACCAAATATCAATAAAGTTACTACAACTCATTAACTTCTGATTTATTGTGGAATTATTATTTAATATTATAAGCCAATTATCGTTACCAATCAATTATCATTCGAAAAGTGAAACGTTTAACAGTATAATTTTTCTTAAATGCCAATTTATTTGACTTTCGAATGACTTCACTTTCTAAAGAAATCAGTTTCAGAGATGGATAATGTCCATATTATAAAGTCATAAAAGGAAAGCACACACACAGTGAACAGACGAAATTCCGAGAAAGACTCGGGGAATGAAAGATATGGAGACAAACAGAGAAGCATAAAAATCAAATCATTTCAGAGCTCAGCTCATGGCATGCGAGGGATCCGAGGGATAAATGCATTGCAACGGATTTCCAGATGCTTGTCGTCCTTTTTAGCGGGCACTTTCCGGCACATAAAGCACATGGAATTATTATGATCGAAAATCAATGACAAAGAAAACTGACAAAATCAGCAGAACGATGTGGCCCAAACGCACAATTGTCGGCGGAGGAGGGACTGTGGATAAAAAGGGGCTTTTAATGGCAAACACACCAAATGGGGACTTAAAGGACACCGATGGAAACGAGGACGCTTGACCCTCCCCCGAGTCCTGTTCCCATTCTGAAAGACGGCGACGCACAAATGTGTAAAGCAGATAAAAACGTGCTTATGAAAAGGTCCCACAAGGCATAAAGATAGTTTATGCGATGAAAGCCAACGATGGACCTCAAAATAAAGCCTCTGGACCAGGGAGAAAAGCTGGCAAACTTTTTTTTTCTGTTTTTTTTTTTTTTTTGCTCCTCCCGAACGAGGAAGTAATTCAAGCCATTTCCATAAATAAAAGTTTGCTTTTCTGTCGGCAACTTGGGACAGGTGCAAGTGTTTTCCTTTTTGGCCTTTGAGGCGACAGGTCCAAAAGAAAGCAGAAAGTGTCGGGCAAAACTGCAGTGACATCAAGTGCGATAGCAGGAACAGCTGCCACTGCAACATGGCTTCTGGCACTAATGACAACTTGAAAAACAAACGCAGTTAAAATAAAAATGCAAAAGCAAATAATTTTCACAAATTTATAAGAATTTAAGAACAAAACAGTCTTAAAAGTTGAATGGAGGTAAAAGTTTTCCCATGAAGAAATTACGAATATAAGAAAAAATACATTTTTGCATGGGTAAACACCAAAAACTGCTGTTATAAAATTTTCTTTGAGCTGAAAAATTATTTCAGATTATCGGGCCATTCATTGTCGTTGGAAAGGTTTCTTTAAAAATTAACCTTATCATTCAATAGTTATAATCTATTTATTAACGAGATAAATATTATAAAGAATTCAGAGGCAGCCGGATATTTTTAGAAATATTTTTAACCACATAAATAACATCATCCCAGTTACTGGCATCTCCTTTTACAACTCAATAAATTCGGGCAAAGATAAAGAAAAACAACCTAATAAAGGAAATCATTAACTAAAACAATCAAAATTGTAACAAACAACAATCACTGCTGCAATAACTAAGAGCACCAGCCACCCTGGACAGACTGAGATCAAAAGTTAAATGACCAATATTAATATAAGAAATGGAAAAGGCAGACACAATAAACACTCATGGCAGCGAACAAAACAAAATATAAAGAGAAACTTATAAACATGTTGACAAATTTTTCCTCTGTCCATTTTACTCGCTTTTTTTATTGTTTTCCCTCCAGCTTGGCCGTTTTCACAGGGGCACGTCATGTGGAAAAATGCGCTGAAGAACAGGACTTGAAGCTGGCGGAAGGAATGCGAGAAAGGCGAAGTCACCAGAAGCGGAGCGCTACGAAAATAATAACAGGAATAAAGGATATTTTCAGGTATGGAATTTGGGAATACCCTTGAACTTAGTTCGCAGGAGAAATATTCAAAATTATTTCAAAAATAAAAAGCGCAGTAATTATAATACTTAAAAAAAAGATGCGTGTGTCCTAGTGCTTCTCTTATAGTAATTCGTTATTTATTTCAGCTTTCCTGATAATGTATTAATTTCTCTGTTCACTTGCTTTTTGTACCATTTGCAAGATCCTTTGGAAGAGTATACAAAGAATTGGTACAGTTCGCTGAAATAGCAGAGAAATCAAGAGCAGCTGCGTTTGATGTCTTTACTTGGAAAGCAGAAAAGCGGGGGAAAGGCATGACATAGCTTGAAATTGCATTGCTCTTACGGTATAAATATTTTACATATATACATATTTATACAGTTTTTTTTTTAGAGAAGCAGCCGGTTCCTTTAAAGCCTAGGCTACGGGGGAGTGCTGAATTAAAATACTAAAAAGGTTTTTATAATGTCATAAAAGACGAAAACATTTAATATCTCTTCTTCTGCTATCCCAAAACAGGAGGAAAATGGTATTCTTTATTGAATTCATTAAATAATATTTTACAAGTTCAAAAGTACTTTGGTTTAGATTTAAGGAAATAATTTGTAATTAAATAAAAATATTGTTGTAATTAGTAGAAAAACTATTTCCAATGAAAAATCAATTTCATTGAGCTGGAAAGTCAATCAATTCTGTAAAGTTTACTGGAGTCGGGGAAAAAAAGGAAAGTATATTAGACGAAGGACATCGTTACAGCATCCGTGTCGCCATCGTCGCTGCCGCCGTGTCGGTTGCAGTTTGCATATAAGTTAGTGTAATTAAATGTTGAACAAGTGCCATTAAATTACAGCAACAAAACTATGGTTAATTGCGTCTTTGATGCCTTGGCAATAAGTGTATACTAAGTGAGGATGTTAGCACGATGGAGACGTGAGGTCGAGTGTGTGGTTATAAAACTTTATGGCTGAACTTAATGGTTCTTCAAAGAGTTGCTGCAGCGCCACAACTTGAGTGCATCCCGTATGGTATTCCTGCTGTATGGTATGATTATGGCAGGCAATTTGCAAAATAAGAGGGAAATGAAATCACGACTGTATTCTATATTTTTTACTGCCAGCCCTGGGGTGAATTTTTCTGATTTTTTCTGTTTAAACTTTTATTGAATTTTGTTTCGTTGCGGAATTTAAAGATATGTATAAAAATTACGCAACGTTAAAGACCTTTAAACCAAGTTTAAGTTCCCTGACAACCTCGTTTACTGCATTCTTCCTTAACCCGGTAAAATGTAAAAGTATTTCACAGAAGAGCCCAACCAACCTTGGAACCACTTTCTCCACTCTCTCGCACTTTTGCGGCCATTAAGCGCAGAAGCTTCCTTTTTAGTGACAGAAGCTTTGCCCGTTTGCATCAGTTTCTTGGTACTTTTTAAAGGATTTTCCAGCATCATCATCACTGGGAAAAGCTACAGGCGAAATTAAAATGGAAGTGCAAATTTGTTGCTGTTTTGCCGGCAACTCTTTGGCGTTTGACTTTCGTTCAAAGACAGGCAACAGCAGCAACGCCCACTGGGAGATGCAAATGAATCCTGGCCAAAAACAGTTTACAAAAATGCACGCCCCCTTGGCAGCCCCGCCCCGTTTTAGCCTTTGCTGTTGGACAAACCGTTTTGTTCACTTTGTCGGTATTTAGTTCTGTGTCGAAGGTTGGGATTTATATGCGGATATATATATACGTATATATAGATTTGAGTAATGAGAAAAGTTTCTATTTGGGGCGGCGCGGCGCGGATTATTCATTAGCAGTAGCTGTAGCTCGGTTTCCAGCTTGTTTAATACTGGTTTCCTTTTTTTTAAGGGTTTTGGCCAACCCTTGCAGCTCTAATTGCTTAAATTTAGTCTGTTTAGTTCTGGGTTAAAGGGAAAATGGAAATTTGCTAGCCTTCCTTTTGGCAAGGTATTATGGTAATTTATGGTAATCGCTTATCAATTTAACCAATTTTAATATACGAATTTCCTTTCAATTTTCCCTTACTAGATGTGGAAGATCTTGCAAGTTTAAATAAAACTAATGACGAACTCAAGGAAACGCTTTTCTTTCTCTTTGCAAGCCTAAAAAAAGCTATCTAACAGATAGTTGTAACTAGTATATGTAAATAGTAAATAACCCAACTTTAATATATATTCATTTCAATTTTGCTTAACTGATAAATAAATTAAGTAAACTCAGTAATTAATATTTAATTACCTTAACTATAGAGATTATTGTTCTGCTTTTATTGTGTCAGGTCAATAACATTATTAGGCCGCCTAGTAATTAGGCGAAAACAATCAACACATAATATAAAAAGCTAATGAAAGTCATTCGAACTCATTCGGAGTAGGCCGCGGGCTTTGTGTTCTGGTCATGGCAATTTAATAACATTTTCATGACACCATCAAAGCGTTACATTTGTTTAAATATCTATTCATTCCGACGGTCATTAATATTTATTGTCACTGTCAGACGGAACCACGTGGCTCCTTTTTTTGTCGTCTGTTTGTTTTGTTTGTTCGTTGTTTACTGAATTGTCGCACAAGAGAGAGGAGTCGGCTTGTCACCCGAGCACATTCCGCCTGGCAAGGAAAAAGCAGCTAAATAATAAGCCTTAAGGACATAAGCAGACTAGCAACTCACTTCCATAAGTTCTCATCCAAAGCAGGCTTAAGTTGGGTCTATTATTTCCCCTTCTATTTATACATTTTTGCTCTCCTTTGCCAGCTGCAGGGTAAGGATATTATTGTCAGACATCGAGTGCCATGATTGATGTGGTAGCGAGTGTGCCGGCAATATTATATTTAATCCAAATAAACAAGGCTTTGTCTAATTATAACAAATGAAGGGGATATGTGATTGATTTGCTAGCATAAGAGCACCAGCGTGTCTTTCTGTACCCTTGAAATTTGTCATATTATTGTAACATATATTTATATATTATTATAAGAACAATTAATTGTAAACAAAATTTAATAACGTTTTACAGATATTAATTAGTTGTCGAGGACATTTGTGTATATTTTGTACCCGTCTACTTTCAACATTAATAAATATTATAGTAATTATAGTAATTA
>JAEIIJ010010897.1:0-10209 GCA_018904815.1 Drosophila ogumai | reverse complement strand
ATAAATGTTTGATAAATCAACATTCAAATATATGGGATCAAAATTAAAGATTTAATTTAATATATGTTTTAAAACGAGTTTCCCAACGATTGAAAAATAAGTGTAGCCATTTTCAGGAAGATTTTTTGTTCGATACTATCAATATTTTAACCTTGAATACGATCAATCTATGTATCGGATAAATAGCAAAAATTTAGTTTAAAATATATTTTTAAGCATTTTATTTAATACTTGTACCTATTTTTAAACACATTTCAAATTATGTAAAGTGGTTAAGAACATTTATTAACATTTTTCAATAATATCGATATTTTATCAAATATATTTAATTTTATACCCATATTTTTCCGTATTTCAAATATCGTTCTATCAAACTTTACAACATTTTCGATAGGAAATTGAGTGCTTAATTTGATTTTGATATTTTCGATATAACATTTCTTTTTATTTCTTATATCAAACTTGTTTCCAGTGTGACTGCCATAAATACATGCTTCAAATTTGCTTTCATCCTTCACCCGACTTTGCTTTATATATTTATTCTGGGCCGTAATTCTCTTGTTTCAGCCAACGAGCTGCGTTGCAAGGGGAATATATTTAGCAACTAAGTATGAAAAATCAACTTAAACTTGACACAGGCACCACGTCATCATCCTCGTTGGAGGGAACGAGCCAAAGAAGCGCACGAAGCGAGCAATAAACCAATTTAAGCAGCGACCTAGCCGGGATGAAATGGGATAGCAAGGAAGGAGCGAGGTGTGGCTCGGGTTGCCCCCTCATTAGCCGGAGTCCAGACCCAGACCCGGATCGGAACAGAGCCCGAGACGACGGCTAATCAGCTTATGCAGCCCCCTGGAACCGGACAAGAGAGGAAACGCAATCCGCTGGCTTGGAGCTCAGAAACAGTGCTAGAGGAGACACCTGGCTGATTCAGTTGGAAAGGTAAAAGCAAGCTTCAAAGGTAAGTTATTTAATATTTTAAAAATAAAAATATTTAAAATATAAACAAAAGCAAGAGACTCCCAACTAACTAACTAACCCCCTCGAAATCTTAAACCCCTCCTTTGATATCCACTCACCTGTGGCGTTCGGCCATCTCCACCCTCGGCGGGATTGACCGCATAGTTGCACTGGCAACCCTCCTCGCAGCACAGACGCACCAGCTCGTGCTCGCCGCACGTGCAGGGCTCCTCATCCTCCTCGTCGTAGGCGCAATCCTCGCGTATCAGTATTATGTAGTCCGCCTCGAAGAACTCGTTGCGTGTCTCATCGAAGACAACGCGGTTCTTTCTAGCCGGCGGCGGACGATTTGGCTTCTTGAGCAAACCGCGCAGCTGACCATTGACCTCGCGCATGGTGTGGCCGCCGCTGGTAGGGATTGGAGCTAAGGGTTTTGGCGGTGGCGGTGGCGGCGGAGCTGGAGCTCGCCCTTTAACTGATTTATCTGTGGTGATGCTGCTGCTAATCACTTCCTCCTGCTCCTGGCTGGCTAGGCACTCATGGCACTGGCAGGCTCTGTGGCTATCGTTGTTGCTATCGTCGCTATCGGTGTAGCACACCTCCTCCTCCTCCCCGTCGTCGTCGTCGTCGTCGTACTCCTCCTGTTGCTCGCTGACAAACTCGGCCAGCAACTCGTCGTAGCACTGAAAGGTGGTGCTAGTGGTTCCAGCCTCTCCACGTTCCACAGGCTTAAGATCCGTGTGGTGGCGGCTCCTCTCGATGGTTGGCCGACTGGTGGTGCTCCACTGCAGCTGGCGGGCGGCCTTCAAGTACTCGCTAAATCGCTGAACATCGAATTCGCTGAGCGGTGGCCCAAAGAGGTCCTCCTCGCCGGCATCCGCTGCCTGGAGCGGCGGCTGCTGCTGCTGCTGCTGCTGCTGATGATGATGATGATGATGGTTGTAGTCGTCGCGATGCTGCTGTCGGATTGCTGGGACAAAGGCGCTCCTAATCCTGCTGCTGCTCCCTGCAGCCACCACCTCCTCGACCGTTTCGATTTCAATCACCACTTGGTCGCTGCTCTTCGGTTCCGAGCACGAGTCCCCGTTCGGGTTCTCGTCCTTGCTCTCCTCGCACCGGCGCAGTGCCAACTGGAGCTGCTCTCCTCCAGCAGGCGTTCTCAGCAAAGTTGCCTGGCGATTTTCAGCTGTGGCTGATGGTTTTTCGCTTTCATTTGGCAATTGCTGGACTGGAATACAATGGGCGTCTAATTGGATTGCACTTGAGTCTGGTGTTGCAACCGTCTTATTGTCCTTCTGCTCAGTCGAATCCTTGCCAGCTTGGAGAGTTTGAGTTACAGTTTGGGGTTGAGCCAGGGGTTGGGGCTGCGACTGGGACTGGGACTGAGACTGGCTGGTGGCCTCTTCAGCTGGGGGTGGTTTCTTTGTTATGCTTATGGTTTGTTGCTGCTCCTTCTCCTGCTCCTGCTCCTGTTCCTGCTGTTGTTGTTGTGGTCTCAAGGATGCCTTTACACAATCAATGTTACTACTAACGCTGGCCACGCGTCCCTGAAAATTATACTGCAATCGCTTCAAGCGCTGGCTGGCCACAAAGTCCTCGCCCAACTCCAAATCGCATTCGAAATCGATGAGATCCTGGTCGCTACTGCAGCTTGTTGCTGTTCCAGCTACGGCTCCTACCACAGTGTGTCCCTCAATGGACTCGAAATCGATGAGCTTCTCGGTTATGGAAGCTGGCGGAGATTGCTGCTGGTCTGGGGCTGCTCTCACGTAATCCACGTAACCGCCAGGCACACTTTGTGGTGGGCGGACAACAGCAGCAGCAATGCCACCGACAGCAACATTATCGCACAAAAAATATGGGTGGCTGGTGGTGGGGGCACCTCCTGCTACTGCTACTGCTCCCTCTCCTGGCTGCTCCTGCTTATATGGCAATGACAATGGCGCCTGCCCCGACTCCTTGCCTAAACTTAACCCTGTGGCTAATGCAGGTGCTTGAGTGGCTACCTCCGCTGCTGCTGCTGCTGCTGCTGGTGCTGGTGCTGGTGGTGCTGCTGTTGCTGGTGTTGCTCCTGCTGCTGGTGCTGCTTCTGCTGCTGTTGCTGTTGCTGTTGTAGCTGCTCTTGCTGTCTTGGCACTTTGCACATTTTCACTGGCATTAAAAAAAAAACTATGATTATCGAGCCCGCGCCTCCCGACTTTTTGCACAAATTTTTCTGTACGCCGCGCGACGTCGCCTGACGACTTCTCCGTCGGAGTGGGTCTGGCACTGCCCTGCTCTCCCTCTGTCTTTGATTTTTCACTGGATTTCAATATACTAATCCCAGGAAGTCCAGATTTGAAGCCAGAATCGCTAGACGGCTGGCTAATGGGCACGGCCTGAGGCTTCAATTCGGACACGGACTCGGACTCTGTCTGAGGCTGTGACTGTAGTAGCCTCTGCTGCTCAGCTGCGACAAGGTTGGCTTTGGAAAGCTCACTGCCAATTGTAGGTATTGAGCAGGCGCTGCTCCCGTTACCATTGCCACTCTGGGCTGTCACATTGGGTGGTTGCTGCCGCTGCTGCACTGCGTCGGCGCTCATGCTCTGGCTCACGCTCTGGCTCTCACGCTCGAGTTGCGCGTACTCACATTTCGTTTTCGTGGCCACTTCCGTTGCTTTTGTGTCGCCAAAGTTGTAGCTTTTGTTGTTGTTGTTGTTGCTGTTGCTGCTGCCACAGTTGCTGCTGCTACTGCTGCTGTTGCAGTTGTTGTTGCTGTTGCAATTGTTGTTGCCAGTGTATTCAGCACGCGCACGCGCCTCATCATTGACATGGTCGCGTGAGCTGCGTGCCTCGCCTGCCAAGTGGTGATGGCCTAGTCCACCGCCATTACTGTTGGCCAACAACAGGGCCTGGTCAGGCATCGTTACAGCTCCTGCTGCTGCTCCTTGTCCTGCTCCTGCTCCTGCTCCTGTTCCCACTTTGCCTTGACCATGGTCCACTCTCAAGGAAGTCATCATCTTGCCACCGCATATCGGCGGCTCGTTTGCCAAGGCCAACGTCAGCATGTCCACAATCAGCATGATCCCTTGCCTCCCCCCAAGATCAGATCAAGATCCTTGGATCAATCAAGCCACATAACCCAGGAATCACTAGGGATCAGTGTGGGAGTCTCTCTCATGGGGCTTTCCCACCAACAGGTTGAATTTTTACAACTTTTGCATAAATTAAACGCGAGTTAGAATTCCGAATTTCACACACACGGGAACAGGTGCGCCGGATGGTGCGGTGGTGGTGCACTCGAGCGCATCCTGTGCGAGTGTCCCAGGACCAGATAATACCCGGTTCTGTGTGTGTGCGTTGTTTAGGGGGTTGACTTGCTTCGAGCGTTACGCGCCAGCGAGCATTCTTTTTGTACTTTTTTTGTATTATTTTGTTTTTTTTTTTTCACCACCAAAACACAACAGAAAAACAGAGCACGAAACATAAACAAAATACGAAAAAATTATCGCTGCTATTTTGGGTTAATTTTCTTAGTCTCGAGCTCGATGGGTTGGTAGTTTAACCACGCGACGCACGTCCATGCCCGGTTCGTGACGGAAGTCGAATGAGCAAACCGGGCCCAGTCTTCGCCGGCCTCTGTCTCGGTCTTCGTCGCGATCTCGGCCTTTTTCTCTGCCAACGTCGTTGCACAGTGGTCTGAGATCAACGACCTAGACTGGTCTCAGTCTCAAGAGGGAAAAGGTTAAGCTTCAATAATCACAGTCTAAATAAATCGTTTTTCAACAAAACAAAAAGGTTATTTTGCAGGTTTTTTTGCAGCCATTCAATAACCCTTAACCTGAACCACTTGTGAATTATAGCAAATATGTTTTAAACTAATATATGGATTTTTCAGATTTATTTTTGAGCTGTGACTTTTCATTATTTTTGATATGTTTCTATATTATATATTTCGTAATGATTTATTTTTTTTTTTTTTTTTTTAACTTTAGAATTCCCGCAAAAATCTTATTTAATATATTTTCCTTAACAAAATCTTCTTTAGTTTAGTTATCAATATATTTTCCCTAACAAAATCGTTCTTTAATTAAAATTTACTTACAAACTTAGGTACTATTACATTTTTCTTTAAAAAATTGTAGCCTTTTGTTGCTTCTCCTTCGATCGTTCCACTGTGCACCACCGCTTTCTCTGCCAGCGTCGTCGTCGTCGTCGGGGGCGCATGCGCAAAAAACCGAGCAAAGCGGCGAAGAAAGGCCGTAAAAAACAGAAGCGGAGACGGCGACAAAGGTGGTTGTTCGGTTGCATGCAAACCCACCGAGAAAAGCAGGGGTCGGAGATGCCAGCGTAGCTACTAACTGGCATTTAGCCAAAAAGATTGCAGAGTTTGAGGGTTCCCAAGGCAGGGTTTAACTGGCATATGAGCCAAGTACAAAAAGCAGCTCCCAGAAATCGAAAAAATATTGCCTGGAAATAATTTGTTTAAATTAATTAGATAATCTATAAGCACATATATTTATAATATAATTTTTATTATTATTTATTTATCCATTTATTTATTTATTTATTCATTTCCATGGCTAACATAGCTGCCAGCACTAACGGGCTCTGTGGGGCTGGGGGTTACAGTGCGAGTGCGAGTGGCAAAGGGGAGCCACGACGCTCTAATGACGGTTCAGTGGGGACAGATCGCCCAGCTCACTCGCCCAGAAGGGGCGACAATTTGGAATTACGCACCGGCGGACCAAGGGAGCACTCTATGACCATGTCTCTCGGCCAAGACTAGTGGACGCCGGCTATTCAGGTCGATCACCGACGTGCCCAAGCCACAAACTTGGCCAGATTTGGATGATCGTCATCATAATGAAAGTGATTAGACTTATAGTAATGATGCGGGCTCAACACACAAATATGTCACACTTGGTCCCCAGATACATACCCGTTCACATTAACTATTTCATGGGTACATATATGAATGTTAGTTATGATCTAGGCTAATACGGAGAGAAAGACTAAAAGAGAACATGACAAGTTAATTAGCATTTAATTCAACAATTTCTCATTAAATTATTAAGATGATGCATTTAAATTAACGACCTGCGTTTCAATTATAAAGAATGTGTGGAAGAAACTGTGAAAGCAATAAAATAGGCTTATGTTTAATAGGAATTTTATGATATTATTATATTTAATTAAAAGTAAACAAGGAGTGGAATATATCAGTTATGAGTTTTCTATGAAGAAAAGGAAGAATAGAAAGTAATAAATTCTTTAGAGACCTTCCCAGACCATAGAGATTATTTATCCCTAAAAGCTGAACAAAAAATATAACAAAACAATATAACAATTTAAAAACTTGGGTCTTCGTCTCAGGTTCTCAATGAAATTTCCCTGGCTGAAGCTGAAGCTTGGGTCGTATCTCTTGGTGGTTTATATAAGGTGTCGACCGTCAAGTGATCCGATTTGAATCTCTCCCTCTCCATATCTCCGGGTCTCGTTGCAAGCACCTGCTGTACATGCAGACGTGAGTATATAGGAAAGATTCCACGTACTTACTAACCCCATATAAAACAGACTCATTACCCCGACAAAGACGAAGACGACGATGATAATCATGACGATGATGACAGGCCCCGGGGCTCCGTGGGGTGTGTGTGTGTATAGTGGTGTATGCTTTTTTCCGGGGCAAAACTTATTACTAAGTAGGAACAGATCGCGAGCAAACTGAATGAATGGAAAATTGTGGGAACAATGGAGCCCCAAGCGTTTGCCGAGAGCGTGAGAATTTCGCCACCGCCAACGCGCGCTTCTTTGGCCAGAAAAAATCTTGGAACTACCGAACTACCGAACTCCGAGCACCGAGCTGCTTAGCACACAATGCCGCCATTAAAGGTCGCATCGCACTGTCCCCGAGAGTCTCCCAGGCCATGTTATATACAACCGACGGCTCCAGCTCGAAATCCCAGCTCCCATGCCATGCCATGCCAGGCGCTCTCTTCGTCTGGACAAGAGTTGCGCGCAGATCCGCAGCCAAATTGCCGTCTTTAAGTTGACTAATTTTCATTTTGGCCGCTGCATTTTTCCACTTTGCCATATTATGGGCCCTCAAAATATGCGCATAATTCGAATTCTGCCTTAAGTGTATGTGCGAATAGGTAACACCCTCCCTCACCGGGGTTTTTCCGAGTTCAAGGCGAGCTTTGTCGTCGGTTCAATGTCTCTCCGCCGTGCGTGACTCGGCATTATAAGTGGTACTCATTGCACCAACCAAGTCGGCGGGAAAATCGTGGCTGACTTGGCAATTATAGGTTGCCATTTTCGGTTAACATTTCATTCATTCAGCCCGAAGATTCCAAGGATTTCGCAGATCTACAAAATAGAGATCTAAACAGAAACTAAACATGAACCACTTCCCTTTTTGAATTATTACTTTTTTTTTGTTTACTAAATCATTAAGCGAGTTCCCCTTAAACGGCGGCCATAAAAACAATTTAGATGTAAGAATTGTCATTAGAAGGAAATCGCTTACATCGCCACCGGAGTCCGAGCTTAGCCCACATCCGACTCTGCAGAGATCCCCCCCAATGAACATGTTTGCCAAGGCACTGAGAGAAATAAAAACTATCTTATGATTTATATTATACACTAATTAAAAAAGATTAGATTGCAGATGTATTTACGGATCGGTGAAAGCTGGGAAACATATAAATTGATCTAACAGAGCCACTTACCCTCAAAGTAACTTATTTTTGGCACAAAATTGTTTGCTATAGTTATTTTAATATGTTTTATAAAACTAAACCCTGCACTTCTTTTTATAAAATAATTCAAATAATTTTAAAAAATGCCTTATATTTTATATTCAATTTTTCAAGTGCACCTTTGTTGCTTTCGATGCCTCACTTTGCCCTGTCCCGCATCAAATTCGCCTAACTGACTTTTAATTGTTTAAGACGTCCAAAGGCGGCGGGACAGGGGCTATGGCGAGTCGGTTTACCCCATCTTCAGCCGGTGTCGGTGTCGGTGACAAAAGACAAACGAACCTCGGACTCATGGAGAGTAGATTTGCCATTCCTTGTGTGTTGTTGTGGCATGTAACTCAATTTACAGCCGTCGCCGTCGCCCTTTTGTTGTAAGCAGGAAAAGTCGCTATGTTTTTACCTGATGGTCATATCTCTATCATGATCTCGGCCTGGGATTTCCTGGTACTTGCATAACAACACACAGCCCAACTGGCCACGAGCCCATCATCTGGCGACGATGATTAACGAGACAAATGGGAGACTAATTCGAAGGATTTGCTAATGGTTGCCCAAGACACTACGATTTTACGAGAGTCACTATCTTCAGGGTTTTGTGTCTGGTCATTTTTCAACGATTTTTTTATTTTAATTTAAGGACTGGTTAATTGCCCAATCAATTTTGATTTATTTTTCATTATTTGCTGTGTGCAATTAGTACTTAAATTTAAATTAATTAAATCAATTGAAAGCACAGAAAAATAATAATTTTAAGGCATGTGTAAGGGCAAGCTGAATGAAAAACAATTGCAATTTTTTAAATAATAACTTTCATGCCCTGGTAAGAAGGAACAACACCACTTTTGAACTAGTTCCCAGTCCTATATTGAGGTTATGAGCTTTACCAGACGTTTCCAATGATTTATCCTGTTACTTTTACCTGATTCGCATTGAAAACACACAAAGATTAACAGATTTCGCTAAAATTAAAAGTGTTAGTCGCATTGAGTGCATATTAAGCCCAACGAAGAATTGAGAAATAAATTGCAACTGCACTTTGTGGCAATATTGCCAAAAACAGTGACTTATTGGCATTGTACAGCACTGCTTCGGCACGCGTTGCAACATTAACTTTATCGATAAACTCCTTCTCGATCTTTCTTTCCTCGAAATTCGCCAAGCTTGAACCGGCGTCCCCTTTCATAAACAAAATAATTGCAAAAAGTTTCCTTTTTTGATACAAAAACTAACAATAAACATGTCCAGCAAAGGATCCAACTTGATGAATGCCCAGGACCGTGAAATGATGGTTAAAGAATTAGAAAAGAACGTGGCCCAAGTGGTAAGCAATATTGTGCAGTTCCCACAAAAAATGCATGTGGTAAGGTGCTCCTCCATCTCGCCGCTCCAGCTCGTCGATGCCGAGATGATACAAGTGGAGGTGAAGAAGCTCCTGGAGCTGAAGAAGATGTTTGACCAAAAGTACAGCTTGCTGTCGGCTCTAATGCCATTCCCCGAGGGAAAGGATCTGATGCCTCGCCTCCAGCAGGTCTCCTCGACGGCCGAGAATCTGATAAGGCAGCTCTCACAGGGCAAGCACAACCCCACTGATCAGCCCTGCCAAGAGGCCAAAAATTGCATCCACCCGATGGTATGTAGTGAGCAGCCGCCGCTTCTTCATCATTTATTGTCTAGAGCCTGCAAATTGTTTATTTATTTTCAGGCCGCCGTTGAACTAGATATAGTCATCGACGGATGGCAGAATGTCCGGGAGACCAGGGTAACCAAAAAGGTTGAGATGGCCAACAAGAGAAAGGAACGCCGGTGCAAACAGGAGATAAAAAGCTTGACTCGCGTCTACCAGACAGTCGCGTAAGTCTAATATTATTCAAAGTACATTTAAGATTTCTTGAAATTTTTAAATTCTCTTCAAAGCAATAAACTCATCGAGAGGCTGGAGGATGCTCTAAGCAAGGAGGAGGATGCTCTAAGCAAGGAGGAGGATGCTCTAAGCAAGGAGGAGGATGCTCTATGCAAGGAGGATGATGCTCTAAGCAAGGAAGAGCCCTCCGATTGAGGCATTCCTCTTTATAAATAACCATTTCTACCACTGAAGGTATTATATGTGGGAATAAGAACCGTAAAAAACGTAAAGTTCCCCGCAGTTTTTATGTTTTATATTCTATGTAATGCCATTTATTTTTTAGTTTGATATTTTTGCTGAAAATGAATAATTTCAATGTTTTGTAAAATCAGTTACTTTTGCCGAAAACAGAATATTAAAGTTTTGAAAAACAATGTTTATTTTACTGTTGTAGCATAACAACCTAAAACAATGTGAAAATGTATCACTTTCTTGGGCTTTTTAAAAAATAAATAAAGGAAAGCTAACTATTTTCAAGAGCTTAACGTTGTATTATTTCTTTGAGCGCAAATTTAAGTTAATTTGCATTAAACCTCTAACTTTGTTTACCCAACACAGATCTAGATAATGTTAAAGTTATACAAAAAATATTGCCTTTAAAAT
>JAEIIJ010010895.1:0-71052 GCA_018904815.1 Drosophila ogumai | reverse complement strand
ATATCTGCAAGGGTATACAAACTTCGGCGTGCCGAAGTTAGCTTCCTTTCTTGTTTTAACATAATTTTAACATTAAAATAGATAGTTGAATTAAATTACTTATTAGTTGGGGAAATAATATATTTAAATGTTAAATTATTACACCTTGAATATAAAAAATATTCAGGTCTGTCCCAGTTTTAACTTAAAAAGTATTACTTTTTTACTAAATAAAAATAATAATTAATACAAACTTGAGGGTTTACAATATACCCACAATAATAATAAATATTTTTAATTTATAGAAAAAGTGTCATTTCTTCGATGAACCGAAGTGGAATTTTCATGTTTCTTAAATCTAATTAGACAACATTTCGTTTCAACGTTTTGTTTTTCTTTTTCAAGCATAGCTGCGCATTCTCTGATTTAATTTCGACTTTCATATGTATATCGTTACGTATATCTTCTGTTTAGTTGGACAAACAACACTTATATATGGATAGAATAGGTTGGGGGGCAGCACTATCCCCAGCAGAACACAACTTAAGTTTAATTTTTAAATTCCCTATCGTTGCTTAAATGGAAATGTACACACGTATACGTAATAAACACACATTGAGTATTGCTTAGCTCGAAGGATTTTACTAGCTAGATGCTTGCTTGCTTTGCCTTTGCTTTTCTTTGCTGCTTTCCCGGCTTTGTTTTTGCTGCCTTTCCCTTTGGTTTAACGACGATTCACTCGAGTATTAAATATCACTTATAGGGGCATTGTTCCATATCGAAAAGAGGGGGGCTTCATCGACAACGGTATCAGAATCCGCATCCGTCCGGTCTAGACGTAGTAGGCGTTGTAGGGATTTCGCTTCTCCAGACAGGGCAGCACACACTCCAGCGTATTGCGGAATGCCTCGCGGAAGTCCCGATTAAAGTAGGCATATATAAGCGGATTCAGTGTCGAGTTGAAGTAGCCGATCCAGAAGAGCACCACTACCAGAACATCGGGGCAGGGGCAGGCGGGGCCGCACAACGATGTGATGACATACCTGGCGGAGAGTGTAAGTGAGAGTCGAGTCACATGGGGATGAGCCGTCCCACAACCGCTTGTGGACCTCGGATTACGGATTACGGGCTACCGGCTACGGGCTACGGACTACCGACTACGGACCACCACTTACCACAGGAAGAAGGGCAGCCAGCAGAGCAGAAAGACGCCCATGATGATGCCCAGGGTGCGGGCGGCCTTGTGCTCGGCCTTCCATCCTTTGGCCGGACGAACGGAGCCGCCTGTGGAGGGGCAGATAAAGAGTTTAGGACAGCGCAATGAAGGAAGGCAATTGGCTGATTAAGTTCAATTCGATTCGGTTCGATTCGATTCGCCTCGGCCGCCACCCATTCTTTGGGACATTGACCAGAGTCAAGTTCTGGCTAAGCCATAGCAGTTGACAGTTTTCTAGTTCTTCTGTTCTTGTGGGTGTCTGTGTGGTTACACTCAGAAAAAAAACAGTGGCAGTGCTTGAAAAAATGCGACATATAAAGCTCAAAAATCTTTACTCTAATATAGATTGCTTCAGTTTGTAATTTTTATTATTTAAAGACTAAATAAGTAATGGGTTTTCTATTTGAGACAAATATTAACCTAGTTTTATATTTTTTCTGAGTGTAAAATGCTAAAAAATACGGATTATGTTCATTTTATAGTGAGAGAAAGAGGATGTCGGGCATGTTGCGTATTCGCCGTGTGGGTGACGGGTCGTGTCCTGGTATGTTTAACTTTGACATTAGTAATGCTGTTGCTGTATTGCTGTGTTGTACGAGTATCGAGGACCATCTAGTACCGCCTCCCCCTTGGCCCACAGCCCAAGTAACTGTCATTAAACTGCTGGAAAGGCCAACATGTGTTGTGTCTTCGTGCACGGGTGTGTGTGTGCGGGAAAAGTAATAAAAACGAGGCAAACAATTGAAAATATTTACACAGGACACTTGTTATCACAAAGACATACAATGCCCCGCATTAAATCGGTCACACTTGAAAAAAAATCTTACAACTTGGTTTTCAATTTAAAAAACTAGAAATTCATTGGAAAAACTAGTTTTTGATGTTTTTTGGTTTAAGGTCTATTTTCTTTTATTAAAAAAAGTGCATTAATATTTAAAATTTAGAATCAAATCAAATTACTACTCTCGTAATTTGAATTTCATTTCACCAATAATCTTTTATATTCGACTTTTTTATGTCCAAATTAAAAATTTTTTTTTTGAGTGCAACAATCCACCCGCACAAACATAAACATAAACATCACTCGAAACGTGGGGCAGTGCGGGGGACTGGAAGGAAAACAAATCAGACGGACGGCACTGAGCAACAGGAGGAAGCGGCGGACAGCCCCCATCCTTGGAGACCATCCGCTGATGGATGCCAGAATGGGGGATGGCCAGAACCAGGTGAAATCATAATGCAAAAACGAATGGCAAAGTGGAGGAGCAATAAAGCAAAGCAAACGCACGTGCAAACGGAAGCAATTATGTACAGCTTGAGAGCGGAGCGAGTAGGAGAGCGGAGCGAGCATGAGGCATACTATATGAGGTGGGCGGCAGGTGGACGGCGGGGCAGCTGGTTGCGTGGGCGGTGTGTGTGTACGACCCTCCGGATTTAGTGGCCTAACCTGGTTAGTAGGGTATCGAGATAAGAAGGTGCCAAAAACTGGCATAGCTCTGGGGATTTACCCATCAGGTTAAGTCAAGTGGTGAGGTTGAAAAAAAAATTAAGATAAGGGTTCTTGGTTTTAGTTTACATTAGTTTATAGCTTTCAAAGACTGAAATAATATTATTAGCTATTTTTAGTCGAAACATTAGTTGAGAACTTTATTTATTGTTTATTTTAATGATAATTTTCATTTAAATTTGTTTGTTAATCGAAATATATTACTCCCAGTTTATGCATATAAAAAATAGTATGAACTCTTAAATCTGTACAGTACACTAAGATATGTTTTTGAGACTAAGTAAAGAAAGACTACAGATATTCGAAAGCTTGGAGGGACTTAGCAGAGATGATTTTGAAATGATATGGGAGATGTTAATGCTGTATTTAATGGAAATTTACAGATGCATATAGAAATTCAACATGATCCCGGCTAGATACAAAATGAAAGTATACAGATGAGGGAGGCCAGATGCATTCTGGACATGATTGACACTGGCTGGCAGCTGGTGAAGCGTGAAAGTGAAAAGGTGGTGGAATCATGAGGCAGGTGCTGTAGCTGAGAGATAGGCGGAAAGTCTAAGGGGGACAGAGAAAGCGGGAGAGAGGATGGAGGGGGGATACGACAAGACTCACCGGTTGCACCACAGTGACTGCATCCGGTCTCGAAGCGGCGCTTCCGGTTTTTGCTCTGCTGCCAACATGCCGTTACCGCCGCCCTGCGTTTGTGCCAGAAGCGAGTGGACCTGGACCGCGAACCCTGGCCAAGATCCGGAGCTGTGGCGTGACTACTACGTTTACTACTAGCACTTGGACTTGCGTTTGCACTGGCACTAGCACTTGGTGGAACTTTGGTGGTTTCAGTGGCTGTGGTGGTGCCGGCGTTTGCGTTGGTGGTGGTGGTGTTGGTGGTGCTGATGTCGGCGCCGCAGAGCGGACACTTGGGCAGCGGACTGGACACCGGGGCGAAGGTGATGCCGCGGGGCCGCTGCTCAATGATCTCCGCCTCCTCCTCATCCACAAAGATGCAGATGCCGCCGCGTCGGATCAGCGAGGATTTATTGGAAAATTCGTGCTCTGCCATTTTTCGGGATTTTTATTTATTTTTTGTTTTTGTTTTGTTTGGAGTTGGTTTGGAGTAGAAGTATTTGTTTTTTTTTGGTTGGACAAAATTTTGGTGATTTGATTTTACATATATACACATAGAACACACAACGAAATGCCGTGGAAGAGACAGGAGAAAGAGAGATAAGAGAGAGACAGATAGAGACGAGAGTACAGTACAGTGGATAACAGTAGTTCACAGGACACTCTTTTCTCAGGAACACAAAGAATTATCACATGCACTGGAGGCACTCCTTCCATGCACCGGCAAACGCTAAGGATCGGGAGAATATTGGGTAAGGAGAGGATATTTTAATGGGGTCGGTCCAGTCCCGTCTGCTTTTCGTTTGCAGGTGCAACTAGCTAGCTAAAAGCTAGCACTAATCTATAGAAAGCTTATCTAAGATACTCTCTCAAAGCATTACATTTTAACTTCTCAAATGAAGGGTTCTGTTAAAGATAATATAAAATAAGATAAGTAACGCTATTCGACTGCCAAGAGTAGAAAGCGTTACTCATCTTAAGCTGATATTACCTTTGGTTCTATTCTCATTAATAAATACTATCTGCATTTAAGAAATTCTGAATATTTTTTTGAGAAAAAAATAGGTAAAGGTTATATAATAAGGATATTTTTAGTAATTTTTTAAAGTAATATATTAAACTGAAAAATCTGTAGAAAATACAATGAACTTCCCAAAGGCAGAGGCCATTTATTTTTAAGAGATACCTGTTCGCTCTACACAATACTATATATAAACATTAACCTTGCTACTCACTTGCTGAACTCGTGGACACGCGGCCCATGGGAATGTAGCTGCGACTGTCGCTGTTCTCCTGCGAAAAGTTTATGACGTTCACGTCATAGGTCACCACGGAAGCCTGTCGCTTGCGCACCGTCTGGATGCCATCGTAGCCCGCCAGGATGCTGCAGCGTTGTCGGGCTCCTACGCCACCCCCTCCATTTCCGCCGGAAACGCTCACGTCCGCATCGCCGTTGCTATCTCTGCGCTTGAACAGCGGCGACGTGACATCCTTGTGCTCGTCGGAACCGGCCTCCACGGGCGACAGCGTGGAATCGAGTATGATCTCCGGCTTGGGCGAGGGCATTTGGGGATTTGGCTGTGACGGCACTGGGACGGGTACTGGCAGCGTGGTCACCACATCCAGGGACACGGTAGAGGTGTCGCTGGGCGTATAACCGGGTCCGGCGGCATGCGGCGGCGGCGACAGGAAGTACACATTGATGGACGCCGGCTGCCCGTTGCTGTTGGCGTTGGAGTCAATGGCTGCTCCGCTGCCCGCGCTCTGCGGAGCCGGCGTATTCGGTGGGGACATCAGGTAGTTGGCGCACACCTGGTCGCTGAGCGTGCTCAGGCGCTGGGGAGCACCGGCCGGTCGGCCCAGTGGAAAGCTGAGCGATCGGAAGATCTCCGCTAGCTCCGAGCTGCTGGCAATGAGCAGGCCACTCGGCTCCGGCAGCTCGGGCGGCGATAGCGACGGCGGCGGCGTGGCCGGCTGTTTGGGGGACTCCCCGAAACAGTCCGCCAGCTGGGCCAGCTCGTCATCGCTTCGCCGAGGCCGGAGCTGGGAGTCCGGGGTTTTCACCTCGCTGAAGTCAATCAGCTGGACGCCGTCGCTGAACTGCTGGATCACGCTGGCGCCGTTCTGCTCGCTGAGCACATTGATGTCCAGCAGGATGTCCGGCTTGTTAGGCGTGGAGTCCGTGTCGCTGTGCTGCCGCTGGCGTCGCTCAAGTTTGCGTTCCTTACCGCCGCCGCATCCGTTGTAGCTGTGCGACAGCTTCCGGTTCCGGGCGCGCCGGAAAAAGCTGGAGCCCTCGGAATTGGCCTGGTGTCGTTTCCGCTCCAGGGCAAAGCACTCGGCACTGGAGCGCTTCGTCTTGGCCAGCAGCGAGAGGATGTTGAAACCCTTCTCCTTGCCGGCGGGCAGCGTCTGCTCCTTGTTGGCAGCTCTGGACTCGCTGATGGTGCGCAGAAACTCCGAGTCGCTGGCTGCATACGGTTTCCGTCCGCAGGCCGCTGCTCCGGCTTTGAGGCGAATGAAGTCCGTCTCGCTGAGGGCGGCGTACTTGCCGCCACCGGGCCCACTGATAATGGTGCCGCCCGTCTGCCGCTTAAAGTACAGGTAGTTGTCTTCGATGAGCCGCTTCAGCTCCTTGTTATCCTCGGCCAGCGGCAGGTGGGTGTCGTACAGGTCAGTGCCCTCGCTCTCATCGCTGTTGAGTCCGAAGACGCGGTAGGCCTGGGACTCCGGCTCCGGTTCGCTGTTCCCGCTGCCGCTGGTCAGGCTGAGCTGCTGCTGCGGCGCCTTGGGATGTGAAGGATGCGACTCTTCCACATCCTTAACTAACAGCTTGCCCTCTGTCCATATCTGCGGGTTGAACAGCGGGACGGGTGGCTGCAGCTGGTTGTGTGAGGGCTGGAGCTGCTGCTGCAAGGCCATCATCGAGGGAGCGCTGTCTGTGTGCGTGACCTTCTCGTATCGCTCCTGCTCTAGGTCACGCAGATCGATGCTGCTCCGGCTGAGACGGCGTGGCGGTGGCGAAGGGACTCGCAGTTCATCGCACTCGTCCCTGTCGTCGTCCTCATCGGTGGCCGGCTGCAGCATGTCCTGTGGGCATACAGGCGACAGGGAATAAGTCGTGCGTTCACAAGACACAAAGGAAAAAGTCTCAGCTCCCTTTCTTCGTATCTTCTCTAGAAAAAAGGCAACAAGACTTACCTCCAAGTTGCTCAGCGCACTCTGGGTCTCCTCCCGCGCGGAGTGCACATTCAGATCGCAGTCGCTGGGATGCAGATAGCTCAGGTTGGTGGGCTGCTGGGCGTGCCCCATGTGGACGCTGTTCAACAGGATATTAGAGCTGGTGCGGCTCAAAGCCTTGCGCTGTCGAATGGCCTCCCTGGAAAAGGGAGAGAAAAAGACCCGGGGCGGCGGCAATTAAGCAAGCCATCAACATCGGCCGGATGGAGGGCCAAACCAGCCACATCCTTTCTGGGCCACTCACTTAAAGATGCGCCAGTACATCACCAGCATCACGATGCCGGGTATCCAAAAGCTGACCGAGCTGGAGATGAGGGCGTAGGCCTTATTGACCACAAACGAGCACTGGTCCGGGTGGAGGGACACCTCCCTCAGATGCTCCTCGGTGGTGTACCAGCCCAGGAAGATGGGCGTGAACGAGATGAGGGCGGGCAGGATCCACACGTTGGCGAGCATAAAACAGACCGTTTTGTGTGTCATATTCAGGGGATACTCCAGCGGACGCACTATGGCGTAGTATCTGTCAAAGGGGAAGGGAGGTCAACTTTATTAATGGAAATGAATTGCGGACAGGGCCAGCCGCAAAAGGTGGCAGCTGGTTGTATGCCTCAGCAGGAGGATGAGAAGAAGGAAATGGGGCTCCTGGCACTATAATTGATGGCCAGCAGAATAATCACGTTTCCTTATAAATTTTTCCAGGCAGGAAAATCAAGTTATAAAACCATAAAAAGGCGAGACTATTTAATTAGTGTGAAAATTCCGAAGAAGAATACTTTTTATTTACTCTTTACGAATTTGTATAAGAATAGTTTTTCTTTTGTTTTTTTTTTTTGATTAATAATAAATATTATCCTTAATGAGTTTTTTTTATTATTAATAGGCATCTATTATAAATAATCGTAGAGTTTAACTGGCCAATACAATGAAAAAGGATTGAAAGGAAAAATTCGATTTGAAAATATAGCCAATATGATTTCCCTTTTTATTTTAAATTCTAAAATCTCGAAATTTTAAATATTGAAATATTTCGTATTTAATTTAAATAGTTCAAATATATGAACACTAAAATATCGGTTATCATTGACTTATGTGCCATTATATCGATGGAGATAGATTGCTTAGATTTGACTTTATTGGTAAAAATATGAATAAAATGATTAATATGCGTATTCTAATGAGTATTTCTGCCGTTCTTATTAATTTCCATCATTAATTTTCTAATTTCGATTGCGGCTGATATATATAATTTCCTTTGTTTCTGCGGCCACAGAACAAGGTGAGCGAAACACAAATTAATTAAAGCAGACAAAGGGGCCCCTTTGCCAGTGTTGGCCATTGGCCATTGGCCATTGTTGGTCAGCAGCTGTTGGCCTGCCTCCCAAGTTAGGATATCGCCCAATTAACGGCTTGCGGGGATCGGAGATGGAGGGCAAGAGAGCAGGGGCGGGCCGAGTACAACACGCCCAAATCATTTGGGCCGCATTCATCATACGGGCGGGGCCTAATGTTTGCTTTTGATGTGCGCGCCTTTCACGGTAATTAATTGTTTCTACTTCGCCCTGGCATTGAAAGTGATTTCGGGCAGCTGGGCAAGATTAATGGTCCTTCTGGATTTAAAGAGATCCAACTTAAAACCGTTCAATGTGGTCTCGTCATACCTGTCCACCGATATACAGCATAGATGCAGGATGCTCGCCGTGGAAAAGTAAACATCCAGGCTGTTGTACACGTTGCACATGAACGGCCCGAACATCCACTTGCCGCCGGACAGCTCCACGGAGGCGTTGAACGTCATCGCACAGAGGGCCACCAGCATGTCGGCCATGGCCAGCGACACGACAAAGTAATTGGTTATCACCCTGCGAACGAAACAATAGCACAGGAATTAGTGGGTTTTACATGCGAGATGTGTGTTATGTTTGGCATTGTCACGGCTAACCAAGCCGAAATGGAATGGAATCTGCTGGGTAAACACACAAAGCTTTGCTCTGCTTTCCATTGCCATTTCCGCTCAGGTCACCTGCATACAGCAATTTCCTTGGCTGTCACAAGTCATTCAACCGCCCAGGAGGCAGCTGCCATCTTTAGCCAAAAGGTCTTGGTCAAGAAAAGCTATTATCCAGTTTCTAGGATAAATGTTGTCAAGGAGGAGAACTTATATTTTAAAGTAAAACATTAAATTGCACTCATGTCGCACTGAAATAATCAAAGTTACAACTATAACTTGCTGCTATAAAGGATAAATATCTAACAAAGTATATATGCAAGCGAAACCTTTGCTACTTAATAAACCTTAATAATAATTTTCTCTCTTGTCTTTAATTTAAAAAACATACTTATACAGACTCCTTCACACTCTTCCTTAAACCTTTTATAGACCTGTCCTGGCTTTAGCTCTGTACATTTAATATATTATCTTAACGAGATCCTATATGCCAAACCAGCTACGTTTCATAATATTGCAATAAACGATAATCTGAGCACTTTAAGCTCTCTTTTTTTAGTAGCGCGATAAACTCTTTAATTAGAGCCTCCCCCTCGAACGCATAAACGTTGCGCAACATTAAGCGTGGGCGGGGCGGAGAAGGCGTGGCAGGGTGAGGCTCGAGCCCAGCGCTGAATGGTATGCTACACTTATTTGCACTGCACTCTAGGGCGTCCTGTCATCGCGACGCTACAGCATGCTGTCATTGCTGCAGCGATGGGCTGGTGTCCCTGTGTGTGTCGCATTTAACTTCGTTTTGCGCTTTATTATTCCACTTGTCGCTCATTTAAATTACATTTATTACGCTGGCACAAAGAGGTTGCCAGCGTGTTTTCTTGTGTTTGGCAACTGCATTGTTGTGAGCTGCGCTCGCGGCAATGACCGTCAATTAAGCCCAGGTGACTGAGAAGGTGCAGTGATGCCCACGTTGGGTAAAATAAAATTCCGTTAAACATTCCACAAAATTCCAAGCTAGAAAAACTTAAATTAAATAAACAAGGCTTAAATAAATTCTCTTTGTGGTATTTACAAACATTTTTTCAACGAATTTATCACAAATATTCTGCCATAAATAAATAACTGAAATATAAAAGATTACTAAAGGATAATAAACAAATTTTTAATTATATATATAAAGAGCAAAAACCATGTATATTATTGCAGACCAAATTATATTTAATTCTGGCTACGAAATACCTAAGTGGGCAACCCCGAGGAATGCAGTAATTGAGTATAAGGACTTACCGCAGCTTTCGATTGCGCTGGACGGAAATGATGACCAATGCATTGCCCAGGACCGCGGCCAGGATAATTGACGAGAAAATGAATCCTTTGAGCAACAGCAGTGACATATCCAGCCAGCTCTCCTCCGGCTCTTGGCCGGGATCGATGATGATGTTGGTGGCATTGCCTGTTGTGTTTGCTAGGAGCTCGAAGGGTGACTCCGAGGACGAGGCGGAGGAGGAGGAGAAGTAATCAAAGGACGAGGACGAGGTGGCTGTTAACGATAGCGAAGTCAACGAGGCATCTACAAATTGTGGGGTTATAGGCAGACTCGTTGTTGATGTTGTGGCAGCAGTAGAAGCAGTTGCAGCAGCAGATGTTGCAGTTGTGGCAAGAGTGGTGGCTGGATGCAGGAGGTGGCTACTGTTGCCAGTGGCTAAAGCTGATGTTGAAGCTGATGCTAATGCTGATGTCGATGTTAATGTGGATGTTGCTGTTGTGACGCTACCTGCCACGAATGTTGCAATCGATTTGCTCAGCCTGCCGGAGGCTGCAGCTGCTGTTGCCGCTGTGGTTGCTGCCGATGATGCTCCTGTTCCTGCTGCGGGCAATGTCATTGTCGTGGCCAGAAGGAGGTCAGTAACTTTGGCCTCCGACATGTCTTCAATTTTCCCCGTCACTTGAGACAACGCGTCCTGATTAAAGCTTCCCGTTCCCAGCCATCATTACGCGGGACTTATCTCTGGCCCGATGCTGTGCGTAAGTTAAAACGCGAGTGCGCGTAATTGCAATCTGCAATGCAAACAAGCCCGCGAAAGTTCGTCCTCATCCTGGCTGTGGCTCCTGCTCCGGCTCCTCCGTGGTGTTTCGAGTGTTTGCTCAAAGCTCCGACCGGGCTCCACTCCATTTCCCAATCCTCCGCAGGTTGCTTTTCCCTCTAGTCTCCTCTTGAGTTTCCTGAATTGCTGGCAAACGACGAGATGTCGGCGACACGGGAACTGCAAATGAATAAATAAATAATTTATGAAATAATCGAAGAGCGTGAGGCTGTGAAACTGCACGAGATTGGCGAAATGAGACTGTGAACTGCGAACTGTTGCGTCCGTGGGGCTTTTATGTCCATGTACATATATACAAAATTCAGGGGCCATAAACCCCATTTTGACTGGCATATTGATTTGCCGGAAGAACGGCTCACCCGCAGACCTGTCATTTGTCTGTCCGCCGCTTCAACTTTTCCCACACTACATTAAAACATATAAAAAGAATAAATATAACAGAAATACGTTGCGTATACGCAATGTGTGCGCTCGACATGGAATGCATTCTCTGCGAAAACTCAACGCATCTGCATTTCTATATCCCCACAGCTGCCAAGTGCTGACACTTGTGGGCACATACTATATATATATACAGACAAGTTGTTGCTTTAAAAGTGGGATTAAAGCGAGCTTTTCTTCGCATCGAGGGGAAAAGTTTTTTTAGTTGCCTTCACATTATGTTTTCAGTAAAATCTGGTGAATTCCTCTGTCTTCAGTGCTGGTTTTAAGTAAAACAAAAGACTTACTCATAATCTTTCGAATTATTTTAAGTCAAGGGGGATTCGGCAACTCAATTTGACCGTAAAAAAGCTAGCACATCATCTCGGAAAAACTAAAAACAAGCTTTGGGTTTAGCCAGCAGCTCGCACATTGAGTTGAATTTGAAATGTCCTTGGCAGAATATATAAATTGCTGGCTACAAGTTTTTATTCAACTCGTGTAACGAAAGCTGTTGCCTACACTGGAAAAACAATGAAGATCTTAAGTATATGAATTATTAAAGACATTTTTTGTTGTGTTTTTATGGGGGATTAAGATTAATTGAAGAAAGATAGCTGATTTTCTTTCGATTATTCTTGTCCGACATTTTTTGCTCGCTTTCTTCTGTGTATTCTATAGTTTTAAGGATATGTATTATATATATATAAATCAACCTTGCAAAGTCGATTACATATCAGCTCCTTGCTTTGTCCTTCGACTGTCGAGATTCGACTTGTTTGCCCAGTCCAACCAGAGACAATCGGGTCGAGATTGGCAACTAAATGTTTTAATGTTCTTGGCTAAAACCACATGATGGGGCTCTCCTTTCTCCACTTCGTGGCTTATAAATTTAATGCGCCATTATTTATCGGTCACAAAGGTCCTTTGCCGCACTCGCACTCCATTTGGCTTAATTATTGCCATCGCGCGTTGGCCTGGGTGGAAACTCCGCAAAGCCGTTGCCCTTCCTGGCCCTCAGGTTGCGGGGGCTCCTCAGTCCCTATATCCGTCCTAAGCGCAAACGTCAACAGAGCTCGCGGTCCCTGGGTCAACGGCAAGTGCACCGGAGGACTCTGGCAGGATCCCAAAGAACCATGCTCAAGTGGGGGCGGGGTGTAAAGTGCAAACTTCAAAGTGCCGCGCGCACAGGACACGACTAATTCAATTAAATCCCTTCGCTCAGCCCGAAGGAAGCCTCGGCCAAAAGGGCATACCCCGTGTCCTGTGTGTGGGCGTTAGCTGCCCCAACATTTGAGGGCTTAACTCCTCCGGAGCTTTGGCAAGCTGATAAAGTGAGCAAGGCAAATAATTGATCCAGTGACTAATTCGAAAGGCAAACACTAAGGCCAACTTATGGCAGGTTCTCCAGTAGGCCTTCTCCTACTTCCAACTAAAACAGTTTATTAATTTGAGCATTTAACCGATGAAAATTGCAACATTTTCAGCCCAAAATTGAATTTCAAAATGAAAATCTATCTCCATTTATAATTGGTAATTCTAAGAGCTGCAGTTGGCAGTCCAATTAGTGACTCCACATAATCTGGTTGACCGGTCTAATCCTGCTTTAATTTTTTTCTAAAAATAAATAGCATTTTTGTGACCTTATTTCTGTTTATTTTGTATTTTTCAAGGATACATTTTCAGCACTTGGCAAATAGATAAATCCCTCAGGGTCCGGCTGGCGGCAAAAGAGGTTGCTTGCCCCACATTGAGTTACTAAATAAATAACTGCCAGCTGGGGGTCGTCAGGTCGGAGGTCGTGTGTAGTCGGGCTCGTCCGAGTGCTGGCCATGTTTGTGTAAATTAGTGGCACAAATAAATACTCGACCAGCAGCTCTGCAGTTGCAGGGACCAGTTGCATGGACCAGAGAACCGAGAAAAAACAGCCAATTGATGGATGGCTGATGTCCGAAGTCTGATGCCTGGTTTCGAGTTTAGTTAATTGAAAATCCTGGAGATTTGCAGCCCTGCTGTTATTGAAACCCGTTGTGAAAGGCAACTGCTAAATCAGTTCCGACCCCGGCAGCCTTGTTGACCCATCGACAATCTGAATTTAAATGCCTGCTGACAGGCTTGGTGACAAAACCTCCTTGGCAGGTGTGTGCGCCAGGTGTGCCAGCTGTTTGCCCAACAAATTGAACCTAATGCGGCTCAGAAATGGCATTTAAATAAGCCAGCCAGGGAACAGCAGGCCCGACAACGAATCAAACCAATTCGTAGTCGAGGCCGAAGCCGAAGTGGAAGCCTTTCCCCTAAAGGCAGCCAGACCTCAAGCTGAGATACATTGCCGAAGACAACTGTCAACATTTAAATAAGATTGATCGATTGGCAGCGTCACCGGCATTGACATTGCTCCGTCGTGGGCTTTGCCGCTAATGCTCTCTCGCCCTCTGGGGCGTGACGGACTCTACGCGCGTCCTGATTTCCATTAAAACGGGAAGTCCCACGCTTGCACAGGGAAAATCAGACTATATCTATTGACTTATTGCATTAGGTCATCATTTATTCAATGATTTCTTATACCTTTTCTGAAGAGAGCCTCCCTACCGTTGCAAGCTATGAAAATTCGTTTAAAGAACAAAATTAAATAAAAAACTTAAAATAAATTTTAGATTAAAGTCTGATTTAATATATTTCCATAGATCCTTAATTTTGCATTAATATTAATAGAGGCCTAGCACAAAAAATAACGTAAGCATTGACAATAAACCTCCATTAGGTTTCTACCATATTCCTCAAATTTTCTCCCACTGCAAGGCAAACTATCCTGAATATGCGTCCTTCAATTAGCTTCCCAATCTCAATTCGAATCCCAATCCCGTTGACTTTGTCCCCTGATTTAAACTCGCTCTGTGTGTTTGTGTGTGTGACAAATTGGTGGCGCTTCCGTTTGGGATTTGCGCTTGATTCGCCGCCGCCTGTTTACGCTGACCAGCGGGCAGTCGGAGCTTAGAGTGCATAACAAATCACTTAGCACCCGTCCATCAGGGAGCTAATCATGCTCGCATGGGGGGTCCAGGCGCATTTGGCTATAAAAATTCCGGATCGCCGTGCTGCTGCCATCAGTAGTTGTCCAAGAGGCCCCAAAGTGCCAAAGCAGTCCCATTCGCCGGAGCGGAGTTAATAGTCGAGAGCCTCGAGAGAGCACTTCCGTAGTGTCCTGAGCGGCGCTCATAAACGGCAAACAGCGACCAAGGACAGTTATGTGTGGACCCAGTTATTGCACACTGCTGCTAATCGCGGCGTCCTGCTATGTCCTCGTCTGCAGCCACGCCAAGGCCTTACAGGTGAGAGTGGTTACACTTTAAAATTATTTTGAGTTTTTTTTTTTTAATTTTTTCTTTAAAGCAACAAAACAATTCAAAGAGGCAATCGAAAAGCTTCCTTAAAATTTGCACAAAATTGTAATATTTTTCTATGAGCAAATTATGTATGCTGAGCTCTAGTTAAAGTTTTTTTTTTTAGTGTACTGGTGGGCTACAGCCAAACAAGCGCCACTTAATTAGTGTTATTTGCTCAGGCACAAGTTCGCAAGCTTTGCGCTATAATTTGCCGCTACTACCAACTACGTACTACATACTTTGGTTTTACGGACGGAAAATTCGGGTAAAAGTTCCTCCTCAGTCCGCAGCACCGAGTGCAGTCTCATTTCCTCACTGTCAACGCCATTTGCGATGCCACCAATTAAGCTGCAGATGCAGGAAATCGATTCCCATCCAATTAACACTTTCGCCAGCCACACGGCGTATACGTATTACGCAATTGCGGCTAAAAATGCTTTGCCGAATTAAGGTTTAATATCAAGTATACGCCCACACACACATGCACACACATACAAAGAAGAAGCGTTTATGGGTGAAGTGCGATTTACAAGCCGATTTCAGGTGTTGGCATTTCAATCTACATTGAGTTGTCTAATCAAGCGGCACACGCTGCCTGCCGGGCTGTAAATTGAAACAATAAAGTGCTTGACTCGCACATTCGCACACCCGGGCACACCTCGCTCACACACACACACACTGCTGAGAGTGTGTTGGCATGAAGGCGCTGTGTGTGCAGCGCACGTACGAGTATGAGCATAAATAGGCGGCATAAAAATAACTTAACACGTGTCGACAGTTTGGCAGCCTCTCGGCTGAGCCATCTCCTAAAAAAAGGAACAAGTAGCTCAAGGACCTCGACAATGAGATACCTGGTAGAGAACATCAAAAGGACATAAAATATATAATAAATAAAACATATTCTTAGGTATTTGAAGGTTAAATTTTATTTTTGTAATAATATTAAAGGGGTTGTTATCATAAAGAACCATTATAACCCAGCCAAAAGTAAACTCTGGACTAGTTTAGATATTTATCTAGCTAAAACCATTAATTATACAATTTTTCTAATCGAATATATAGTTTTAATTTTTTATTATAGACCAGTAATATATATTTAAAGTCTCCTAGACTATAGATTTGTGTTATTAACTACAGAAAATTAATGTAAACATTTCTTTAGACAGCTATTTAACTTTAAATTGGGTTTTTAATGCGTTTCCGTAAACATAATATCCCCTTATACTTTATTTTAACACTTGGTATAAACACCCTCTAAGGAAATATCTCAAATATTTTCCTCCTCTCTTTTTTTATTCCTCCTGTGTGTGCTGGTTTTTTGTGCTTTGCTTTGTGGAACTTTATTTGTGCAGGGCACGGGCAAACTGGATTTGGCAAATCACATCAGGGCAGGCGCTGCCAGAGGAGCCGGATCATCATCATCCGGCGGAGCTGGAGCAGCGGCCGTGGCGGCATTAGCGGCGCGCCAGAAACGCGCCATGGGCGAGTACAAGGAGCTGACTGACATCATTGACGAGCTGGAGGAGAATAGCCTGGCGCAGAAGGCGAGTGCCACTCTGCCGGTGGCCGCCGTGCAGCCACAGGGCCAGGATTTTGACTTGGATAGCATGCCGCCGTTGGCCTACTACCTGCTGCTGCAGAAGCTACGACAGTGTAAGTCGCCAAGGGACACAAGGGGCGTATACGCAACGCGTGACGAAATGTGAGGGATATTCCCGCTTGAGTGAGGGCTAAGCTCTTCTAATTGGATCCCGAATCACGTTCACATTTCACGCCTTCATCTCCATAACTATGGCATACTTTTCCCATAAGCTTTGCTTTTATTTCCGGACAGGAAAAACACTGAAATGCTATTAGTTTTATCTTTTTAATTTACGTGCTTTATGTCATTGCTCCCATAGCGTTTTTATAATATACTTTAAAAGTTATATAATTATCTGACGAGTTCTCTGGTTGTTTAATTGGTTGAAAAAAGTGATATACACTAATAATATTATTTCTTTTACATGCATTATAAAATGTAGTCGAGTTCAGCTAACCTCCCGACACTTAAATTATAGTTTTACTATCTCGAGAGAGATATTAATATTTTTTTAGAACGATTTAAAAAGCAAAGATCATAAAGATATACTTAAATAATTTCCTTTCCAATCTCTATCCTCAAAATGAATTTTTTGTTTGTAGGTTTTAATGAAACCACAATATTGATGTCTTATCTACTCATTTTAATATATTTTTTCCTCAGTGCAAAGCAACGGCGAGCAGGCTTATCGCGTGCGCACGCCACGCCTTGGTCGCAGCATTGACTTGCCGCTCCTGGACGGCGGCGGCGGTGGGGGAATGGGACTGGCGGGCAGCGAGGAGGCCACTGGTGGCCAGTTCAGGCGCGACCTGGTAAAGAAATCGGTGCCTTTCAAGCCGCGCCTGGGCAAACGTGCTCAAGTGTGCAACGGCGGTGGTGGTGGCGCCGATTGAGTCACGACAAGGACGCGAGGACACGACACAGACACGGAGACACGGAAACCGACCAGGACAAGGTTGAGGCCAGGCGACTGGCCCTTGAGCTAACTTTTAACCCCTTAATGGCCCGCTGGAAAATCGACGCGACGCAAAAATAATCCACATATGCATAGTGAATGACTAGTTACGCGCTATAACCCTGTTTTTGAGAGGACCTAATGATGTGTATATATAGTATATATATATTTATTATTTATTTGAATAAATTGCAGCCCCCAAAATACACCGTGTTGTTTACCCGCAACGAGGCGACGAATTTGCATCCCAAATGAGACAGGTGCATAAACAGCGGGGAATTAAATAAACATAGCAATTTAATTTACACTGTCCCCTTGCATGCTTGCAGCTCAACATTTGTACAAAATATTATTTCATTTTTCGCTCAGCTGAAAATAATGAAAATTTCATAACCAGTGATAGGGCGCGTAAATTGGAAAAGTGCGGCCAGCACTCCAGCTTCCGTTTGCCGGCCGAATCGTATACCAGCAGCTCTAGTTGGCCAACATGTTTGCGAATTTGGGGCCCGATAAAGTATCTCTCTCACCTCACTCCTCCCCCGGAAATCTGGCCCACCAAAAAGCTGCTGGCTTTATTCGGCCTGATGAAGCATAAAAATATTTTTCGGGGAGCTTGCAACGAAAAATGTTCGCAGAAAACATTTCAGGAGGGGTATCCATTTCGTGATTGTATCTGTCTGCGTGTGCTGTGAAAAACTTTAGTTCAAGTAGTGCACATTTAACATTTTCCACTCAGCCTGTATTCATGGGAATTAAATTTCCATTTTTCTCCTAAAGGATAAAGGCAAAATGTTGGTAATATTAAAATTCCATCTAGTTCTTTTGTTCAAACATTTTTATTATTATAATTTTTAGTTTAAAGCTTTGCACAATCTTTTTACAATTTAAATATAAAGTGGTGTATGTGATATTTTTTGTAAATGTATTATTTTTTCGTATAATTAACTAAATTAAATAATTCGTGAAAAACAATCAACATTAATTAAAGTTAGTTCGCTCCATGATGTTAAGCTTATGTTTTTGTTCTCTCCCGTTTTTCCTTTAATCCTATTGGTAATTCCTTTCGTCTCATTATTTTTTCATTGACCAGGTCAGATGTTAAACGTATTGGCCATTAAAATGAAAAGTCATTTCTCTGGCCAACTGCCAGTGACGCAGCTGTTTTGCAGCGGGAAGTTTTCGCAACTCATTAGAAACTTGCCACATGCCAATTAGTTGGCTTAACCAGGCGTGCTTCAGTTGCTCCACTAACCGGAATGGGATTAAGCGATTCCTAGTTAACGCCAGCACCAATTATTGATCTGCAGGTGTTTGAGGAATCGCTAGAAGTTAACCGTTTTCCCCAAAAGCAAGGCTTAGGGAGCAGGAGAGATGGTTCATACATCACGTAGCCGGCAATCCAAGCAGCTACAAAGCAGGGGATATATGGGAATATATATCTGCCTGAGTCGTGCTTAAATTGCGATAATGGGCACCCGGGCCGGCCCGTCGACCCTGTTACCCCGAAGGAGATATTGAAACATTATAACTGCAAAATGGTAATAAATTTTACTCCACCTCCTGGGTAAAATAAACCAAAAAAGAAAAAGAGTAAGCGAGGGGCAAATTCGCGAGCCAGACACGCACATGGAAGGCTCGATAGGAGTCGAGGGTGCACTCTGAAAAATGTAATATTCCTTGGGGCTGTTGAGTGGGAGGAGGTTGATAAAAAGGTTAAGCTTTAAGGTATTAAATTATATTTAAATAACAATTAATAGCTCAGGCTTAAATGTATAAAACAAACTGGTGATAGGTAACCTTAACTAAAAAATGTCAAAAAGAAAAGTTGTAAAAAGGATATTACCTGACTCTGCCAGATCCAGGCTGCTTATGTCACAGGCAGCATTCAAACCTAATTTTAAACTTATTTTTAATAGAGAAGACCGCTGTCATGGAGGGTATTAGTACCCCTATTTTTCTTTAAGTGCAGCAACCGGGAGTCGGCAGGAACTTTGCATGACAGCCAGCGTAGATTTACAGTTGGGTCGTTGCGTAAGGTTAAACTACCTTAACATCAGCTGGCACTGTGTCGGCTTCCTGTCTGTCTACGTGTCCTTGTCGTCCTGCGTCCTATCTGGCGAGCACATATGCAAACTGATAAGTTGATGGTTCACAAGTGTGCGTGCCGGGAGAAATCACTTTGCCTGATTAAACGCCGCCATTCCGCTTCGAGCAATCTCCGCCATTAAGGTGAATTGTAAAAAATGCCTGCTAATGTGGCGGCGTCTCCTGGACCCCTGAGATTCCCAGAGACTGCAGCCGCCCCTTATTTATGGTGCGGCGAGCAAACTGATTTAAATTGATGGGCCCCCATTTCGAGCCCCCCTCTCACCGCAGGGGTGTGGCACTCACTTAATCAAATTTCAGCCAAGCCGAAAAAGGCTTCAAATTGGCTTTATGTGTACTATGTCTGTGTGTGTTGGCCACAAAAGGGGGCAAGATTATTTATGGGAATTGTATTGTGCCGGCGGGCACTTTGATGTGGCGTACACCTGCATAATGACGATGACCTTATCGCCGTTCTGCATCAAATATTAATTAGTGAACGACTTCAGAGACCTGTCGAAGTGATTGATAAGGCGTCATTATCCGTTGCCTGAGCTGGCTTAGAGTTGCTTAACGTAAATTGACAGACAAGTTGTTCTGGCCATATTTTAGTGTGTTTGCCAGTTAAGGAGAATAACAAGAAGATTAGGGCTTCAGGCTAGGAAAATATGAGAGTTCGAGTGTCTGTCAGAATTATAAATTAACATCAACATTTTCAAAGATAATATTCTGATTATTATATTATTATTATTATTATTATTATTATTCCCCCCTGACACTATAGCCAGCAAAAACTAATTATAAACTTTTCCTATAATCTTTCTCTAGCCAAGAAATCTGTACAGTATTCCTGCTTCAGTTCTGCTCTTCTTTAACATTTTAAAATATTTGGCCAACATTTATGAGATTTCCATCTCTTTCGCTTCCTCTTTCCCTCTCTCTTGGCCAACTATTTTGTTTCGTTGCGGGCTGATAAAGTTTTCATACGGTTTTTGCTATTTTTGGACTTTGAAAGTACACAGAGTACTCAGAGTACTCGGAGCTTTGACCCGTGTCCAAATACCAAGAGCTCGAAAATGGAATGGAGCTCGAATGCAGTTGCTCCAGAGGGAGGGGAGAGCTGGAGGGGTCCAAGCTCGAGGGCTATAAATCCGGTGACGGACAGGTGGGCGACGCCACCGTCATCAGCTTGCGGCAAACTAAGGCAGCAACTATTTTTGGGGGCTGTTAGAGTGTGGGGTCGTCCTTGCGCTGCCACAGTAATTTTTGCTGTCGTTGCATGGCATCGGGAATTTAGAAATTGCAAATGCAGCAGCCACATTACCAAACACGCACACACACACACAGCACACCACGCCATACACACAATTTCGACACAATGTTCCTTCTGCTGCTGCAATTGAGGCCTTCCGATGAGGATGGAAGACGAGGACGAGGTCAAATGTTGAGCACAAAAGCGAACGAAATCCAATCGAAAATTCAGTTTTTGGCAAAACGCGTCAGGGCCCCGATGGCAATGGCAGTGGCAGTTGCTGATGGTGGCACTGACATTGGCATTTGAAAATCCCAGCCCTGTCACGCCCACCTATAATACCCTTTTGTAGTATTTTACGGTCGAACTTGGAGAAGTTTGAACCTTAAAACAATTTACTAAAATTAGACAACATTTTAATTAATTACTGCAAGTTCTTTCCTTCATTTTATAATTATTAAAGTAGAAAGGCAAACTGGGCTAAGAACTATATTTTTCAATCAACTGGACATTTCACTCATCGAAGTTTAAGGAACAAAGTTAACCATACAAAACTCTACCAAGTTAAGCTGTTAAACTGCCAAACAATTTGCTGCTCAGCTTACAAGGACCTTCTCTCTTGGTAAGTTTGACTTAGAGAAGTTCGACTGTAACTGGTTCCGTGTGTGTGCAACAAGCACTTTGTTCCATTGACTTTTATTTAATATGTGAGTGACTCTGCAGGTTCCCGAATGGCAGCCTGGCATGACCAGCTCCTATCAGCAACAATCCGCAATCCACGCCAGCACGCATGACTGAGCTGTTGCTCCAGAGTTTCAGCGTGGTGGCCCCCAGTAACCATCATCCATCAATTTGCCTATGACATTTGGCTGATGTGGCAAATTTGCCGCCACTCTGGCTACGACTTGGGACAGTCAGGGCATTCGTTTAATTACTGTCAATTAGACAAACAGAGGTATGGCCTGCATATAATCAAATTACATGCCACATCAGGATGACCAGTGCCTGGGTGAGGAACTACACGGAAGTAAAGTAATATTAATAGCAGAGGAAAGCCTACATGTTTTCGAATAAAAATATCCTTTGTTTAGTCTGATATTCAAGTAATTCGCAGAAGGCCTTAAATTGTCAGGATCAGGTCAGGAATTCAAAAAGAGGAATCTAGTCAAAAAACTGGTTTATATTTCATCAGTAGGAAGTGAGATAAGCGGAGCTCACTTTCAGAACTTTGTTATAAAAATAATAACAAACAGAAATCACAACCAAATTGGCATCAATTAATATCTCTTCCCTCATCCTTTAAGGTATTTTTTTGTCCCTGTGTAGATGCCACGTAGTGCCGCGCCAGCAATCAGATAATCGTCCTGCCGCAGACCCATTTCAATAAACTGGCGCCGCCAGGATGCGGTGGCGATGCCCTTGAGGAGAAAGCGCTCGCAAGGAAGTCACTTTCAATTACAGCAGTTTACCCCGGTAGCCATCCTGGCGTGACTTTTCCTGCCACTGCCAATGCCATGGCCACTTCCATGTGAGTGACAGACAGCAGGCAGGTAGGATGACGGGATGGTGGAATGGCGGACTGGCGGCCCGGATTGGGTTATAAATATTTGTTCGATTTCATTTGGCCATTCTGGCTCCCTGGCGGAAATCTGTTTCGTGCGCCGCCTGCTTAATATAAATACAAATCAAATGGGGCCCTCCTGACGGCCATTAATTGTATCGTGAATTCATGTATCGCGTCGAGTTTTCCGGCTCTGCTTTTCCCCCCATTTCCCCCCGGGAGCCAAGCCCGTGGCGTGCCAAGTTTCTGGGACCTAGCCGGCGGGGTCAGGTAATGAAAAAATTAAATGAAACGGCACGCAAAGCGGCTGGCGGCTGCCTGGATAGATTGGATTGGACTTGTGTGTGTGTGTGTGTCTTGGCCTGGTCCGAAAGCCTGGCTAATGAATTAGAGATATAAATAGTTTAAATCCCACTGCAAGTTGGCCGGACATTAAGTTGGATTTGTGAAAAGCGATTCTTGAATGGATTCACTGGGAAAAAAAGGGAAGACTAAGTTACAAATTGTGTTTTTTAAAAACACTTTCTAATTTAAATAAGTAAAATTACCTATTATTTTAAAAAGGTTTCATATTAAATATTAAAGATATTGTATTTTAAAAATTATATTTATTTAATTATAGGGAAACCTTTTGGCGTTCTTCTTATTCAAAGTAAACACAGAGTTTCTATAAAATTTTATTTATTTTATGATATTTTGCAATGTGAAAAAAAGTATACATTTTATATGTAAGCATATTTTCACAAAACAATCTAACTTAAGTGTCTTTCTTCTTATTTTTTTGTTGGCAAATCAAGTGGCTAATTAATTTACTGCATTTAACAAATTCAAGTGCAGCTAATAACGATAATTTCATGAATGAAAAATTCAGGGAAAAGCGCATCGAGTACTCGACCGGATTGCGTGACACTGGAAAATGCTCTCACCCACACACACTCGTACCTGGACACCCACCCACTGCCATTGCCCCACTGGCACGTGTGTGTATGGCATTGAACTTTTGTTTTGAGGGCCAATAAACAATTTGATTTATTGACAGGCAAACGGCCCTGCTGCTGCCATTCAATTGGGGGCTTTGTTAACGGACATTCATAATTGACATCACACTGCTCCGGCTCCGATTCCTGGTTTCCTGTTTGGGCAAATCGTGGCCAGTTTAGAAATGATTATAATATATTACCAACGCGTACTCCCACGAACTGCCACTGACAAGTGCAGATTGCAGGCTCAATGGCTTTTGGGGTCGGACCGCACACTGCCGCATTGGTAATTAACTTTTTAGTTGATTTTGGCCGGGTTCTGGGTATATAATGTGCTGTCCTTATAGTGAACGATAGAGATTTTAATTGTATATTTTTTGAGTACGTATTAAAAAAGGATCAAAAGAGGTTTGTTTTAGCAATAAATTTATTTATTTGGTAATGATTGTTTCTAGTTCCTAATTTTTTAAATTGATGAATAATATGAGTTTTAAAAAGGGTTTTTGAATGTATAACAAATATTTTAAAAATTTTTAACTTGATTTTATATTCCTTATACAATATTTTAATAGATTTTTTGCTTTAAAAATCTAGTTTGAGTTGTTTTTTTTTCTAAAATAAGACAATTTCCATGGGATATTTTCCCCACATTGTAAAATGTTTTAATACAGTTTCTGCTATACGGTAAAGTTCATGCAAAAGAGTGTTTACTTTGTTGTTTCATCCCGATTTCGATTGGCCTTTTTTCACGTTATTTGCAGGGGTCGAGGCTTTGATGATGCATGGCAATTATGAAGTGATTATGACGTTGGCCATATGCAAATGAGCAGTCACAGCGTTGGGGTCGTTTTGTGACTTTTAATTGCTCTTGTGCGAGTCGACGGGTCACTTCCGTGGCCCTCTGCCCTCTCTTCCCCTCTGTGGGTGGGTGTGGCCACCTCCTGTTGGTCGCTCTGGTTGCATATTGACAGCCAGGCGGAAGCCATCAAAATGCTCGGTCAACAGCTTAAAGTGTCAACTTTGAAACGTTCAGCTAATTGCACTCAACGTCCGGCATAAACTACGTTGCGAATTTCCAGAACCTAATGAGCAAATTTACAAAACGTTTGAGCAAACAATTACCGAGCAATTTAAGTTAAATGAACTGTTTCAGATGTTTTACTCTGTCTTCTCTTCTCATTTTCTTTTTTTTCTGATGTGGCCCGAAATTATTTATAAGGGCGAAAAGGAGGAAAAAAGGAGGAGGCAGCATAAACTCCAAAATAAATAAAAAGGAAACGACAGCTAACTGGATTAGCGTGATTATGTACATATATTTTGCACATTCAGGCAGCATAATTACTTCATTAGCCTTTGAATGGTTGTTAATTTTGAAGGAGATCATCTTTCTTTATTACGCTCTCAAAATTTGCTTACAATTGCATGGAATTTGTGTACTTGTATTTAATTTATATCAGCTGCAAAGTTAGTTCCGAAGCCATTTGTCTCTTTAACTTTTAAGTAGTCATCAGAAAGGGAAGTCATATTTACTAGTTTCAACTTTTATATTGCAGCTTAAAGACTTTTCAAAGGAAACTTTGCAAATAGCAGTAGAGTGAATAATTTATAACCATTTTCCGCTTACTTAAGTAAGCAAAAATTAAATTTAAGGAAAAATTTC
This sequence comes from Drosophila ogumai, assembly GCA_018904815.1. Taxonomy (NCBI): domain Eukaryota; kingdom Metazoa; phylum Arthropoda; class Insecta; order Diptera; family Drosophilidae; genus Drosophila; species Drosophila ogumai. The sequence goes on along the minus strand of JAEIIJ010010895.1, from coordinate 46,558 downwards.
CTCACCTAACTTTTCTAAATATATGCAGTATCCTATTGACTTTTTGGAACGTATTAAAATTAAGGTTACAACTGCTTATAAAATACATATTATCATCCATGTTATTTATGGCTGTCCGAACTTCAACGTAAATTTAAATTTCAAAGACTCATATATTTAAGCTTCAAGGAAACTTTTTCGCCCGGGGTAAACTTTATTATATAGTAATCATGCCGCCACCAACATAACATAAATATATGCATAAATATAGGCAATGTGAAAAGCGGATAAGTGGCAGGGGTGGAACTTGAAACCAACTGGCTGCCGAGTTGGGAAAGTGGCTTTGGGGCTAGTTTTCATTGCTGGCACTTGATGGCAGTTTTATTGATTTGTTGTTGCAAACTTTTCCTTTTACATGGCTCGAATTTATGGCTCCAACATCAACAAACAATAGCGGCCACAGCACCGCGCCTGCGAGACCCTGAAAACGCCGCCAAAAATTTGCATGTGCCCAGGCCAAGCCAAGGCTGCTGTAGTTCCTTTTTTTCGCTCTCTGTTTTTCCTCTTCTGCTGTTTGGTTTTGTATTTTTTATTATTTTTTTCATTTTGTTATTCGCATTTTGTACCACACAAAAATGTTGACCAACGAATTTAAGCAGCGTACGCCCATTTACTTTCAGTTCTCTGATATTCAGACATCCTACCTTGCTTCAAGCACTGAGGGAAAATGTTGTAAACAAAATAATTATAAATTTATATATAGTTACTGGGAGATTTTGCCATTTTTATTTGTATTTTATGGATATTTTATTATTAGAAAAACGCTTACTCTTTCTTTTAAATTAATTTTTTGTGTGTAAACAACATCTAAATTCTTTTTTTTTTTCTCTTTATGAATGGTACATCGGATACTTGTGAGTTATGATTAATTCTAAAGATTCGTTCTTGAAAAAATTTATAATTATTTTCTCAGTGCATCCCCCTTTTCATATACTTTTCATATATTCTAATTTTTTCTTTGCGTTGGTAATACGCAAAGGAAGACAAAAAACATTAGCATAAAACGCTTGCGAAGCAATTTCGTACACTGCACAAAACAAGCGTGCCATGGGGAATTGTTTGATGGAAATTGCTGCGGCTGCACGCGTACCGACCGCACGCGCTAATTAAAAGAAATAACCAAACAAAAAACTATGAAAACAAAGGGGGGAATGCTTAAAAGCGAGCCAGGACGAATGGGGAAGCGGGCAGTGTTTGCCAGGGCAAATTACTCATACGCCGCTTGGTACGTGCGGCTGGCTGGCAAATTGTTTTTAATTAATTTTTATGACCTTAAACTTTACTCCACGTGTCCTGGCGCAATTCAAGGCGGCGCCGGCAGCTCATGCGGGTTACTCATTATTAAAAATAGAAAGCAATTAGATGTGCCACCGAAAATGAGACCCTCAAACAATCGTCGGTGTGGCACAACAAAGGCCTCTAAGGGCTAAGAGCTTTCCCGCTTTCCATTCAAGTTCAATTTGGCCAAAGTGTTAGCACCGGCCACTCCAAAGTGGTGTAAAGGAAATGGAAAAGTCAATATGAGCGAATCATCGGAGCGTTAACGGTGACAGACAAGGCTGTGCTCGAGATCGGGGCGAGTCCTTGGCCAGCTTCATTTAACTTTCACTCACAATTCAACCACCCTCGGAAACAACCCACAAGCTACCCAGAACCAGCCACCCACACACACACATTGTTGGCAGCAACTATTGCAATAAATATGAAGGCCATAAATGGCTGAGCCACAAAATGTCACGTGTTCGCCGCGTAGGCGGACATGGGACGTCCAGGACAATCACAGTTCAGGTTGGTTCCGGGAATAGGGGAGGCGTTTTTTAAAGTAGTACAAGCACCTGCACAGATCAGATTTTATTTTCTTAACAAAGACAAGATCCTAAAAAGCTTATTTATTAAGCAAGGAATATACTTTGGCTAAGAGAAATCCTTTATTAAGCAACGAATTTACTTCAGCTAAGGAAAATCCTTTAAGGGGTTGGTTTCAGCTAGATAAGTTGGACTTTAAAGTATTTTCCTTGAACCTTTAACCCCCTTGGGCTGGTTGTTTCACCTAACCCCACCGACAGCCGCCGTTGGCCATCCGACAATGACTTGTCCTGGTTGCTACCGGGCTTGGCTGGTTTTTAATCTGTTTCTGTTTCCCTTTTTCCGGGGCTAAATTTTTACTTTTTTTTTATTTTTGCAATTGCTCCGCCTCGACGCGGAGGCTTATAAAAAATGTAGACAAGAGTTGCCGTTCGTCGAGTGCCCGGGGCAATTGGGCAACGCATTATGTCGTAGATTATGGCTTATGCATTATTTATGTGGGTCAGCCGGGCAGCGACGAGCGGCGAAACGGCCTTTAATTGGATCGCAAGTGGGCCTTAATGTGCAGTCCTCGCAGTTGGCCGAGTGTCCTTCCAACAGCCTTCCTTCCTTCCTGGCTATTTTTGAGACGCCCACTCATACATATTTCACCCGCAGGACGCGAAAGTAATTTTCCCGTGTGTAATTCTGGCTTAATGTTAATGGGGCGAGTTCACTTAAAATTTAATCCTCACACTGATAACTGGCCCAAAGCGTTGGAAATTAATATTATGCAGTGAATTAGGAAAGATTTATGCAGTGACAAGAGCTCTTGAAAAAATAAGGGAATTTTTTTAAGCCTTCTATTAGACGATAGTAAAGTAATAATGTTAATTTAAAACCACCTCATTTTATCATTATATTATCATTTTGAAAATACTTAATATACTATTCCCTAAAATACTTTCCCGAATAAATAGAACTCCTTGTAAAATAACGTAGATTTTCCCTGTTAAAATGATTTTATGGTAGCACAATATCAACTATTTTAAAATGTAATTTTCCGCACGTAAGCCTGGCTTAGTGTTGATGGACTACTTAACTAAAAATGTAATCCTCGCTGATTACTCGCTCGTAGAAAGTTAATGAACTTGCTTATTTATGTACAGAGCTCAGAGCTCAGAGCACAGCGCATAGTGCATTTTTATTTTGGGGAAAAATCGCAGGTGGAATGCACACTGCGCACACGACCTGCCAAAGTAGCTGGAAAAACAGTTGAGAGCTGCAGCGGGCAACAACAACTGGCCCAATGCCAAGGTGGGTCGAAGCAAGGCAAGGACTATGACTAGGGCCTGTACGGGCTGGGGGCGGGTGACGTGGCCTAATGGAATTGAAAGCCATGGCCGAAAGAGCGCACAAAAAGGGAGAGTTCCACGCATATTAGCACAAGGAGAGAGCGCCAGCCAGCGTTTTACTCAATGAATCATGGACAACAGCTGATTTATATTTTCTGGCCAACAATACACACACACACACAAGGGAGAGTGGGGTGTATGCGTGTGTTGGCAGCGATTGGTGTCCTTGAAACTGTTCAAGTACGCTCGACAAGTGCACCAAGTGTCTCATTGTGCATTTCTCTGTGGGATGTGTGAAGGCCACTGCCAGTGCCAGTGCCAGAGCCGCACAAGGCAAACCGTCGGCATTAGGAACTGGCCCCAAAAGGGAACCGGACGGAACGCAAAGGACGAAGCCATGTCCCGGCTGAATGGGCAGGAAAACAAAAGTCCGAGCCACTGCAGATAATTGACAACGAGCTGCTGAAAATCAATTGAGTGACTTTGCATGTACGATGTTGCCCCGCAGCGGACAGACCACTCGCTATTGTTAGTCCTGTTTTGTGGTTGTCCTGGCTGCTTAGGGCGGTAATCAGTGCTGGCAACAAGAAAGGGAGACTTGAAGTGATGTGTATAGATACTTTAATAAATATTAAAATAATATTCGATTAAATAAAACATTGAATTGAAGCCTGTAACATATTCTTTTGATATATAAATCGTTAATTTTAGGCCGTACAAATTTCTCATAACAAATTTAATCCCTAATGTAAATAAACACCTTATCAAAACAGCTAATTTCCTTTGAAATAATTCAGGTCTTTGAGGTCGCTTCTTTGAATTATTTTGTATTTGTTTAAATCGATTTCGGGGAAACCATTGAAAGGGAAAATTGGGAAAACAGCGAGAACTTTCACTGAAAGGGCGGCGAAATGGCTGATTTGGTAACACTGGCATTAGCCTTCGTGGGACATTGTTCTTCTCGCTACAAAGACGACAAACGGGGCTGAGACTGTATCAAATCCGGCCACAAATGTCGTTGGCATCTTTACCCCCCCCCCCACCAGTTTCACCGTTTACCGAGTTACGAGCACGCGAGCATCTGCATCTGTATGCTGCCCCCCGCCTGCTGTTGCGGTTTTGTGGGCTTTCAGCTTAAGCAGCGGGATACACAGCGCATGATATTGGTTCGGGAACCTGCCACCGCTCCTGCTCCAGGTGCTCTTATACCTGGATTCACATTGTTTGTCGCCGTAGGCCGGCACGAAGTAAACACGGACTGCCGGGCACAGACTGTGCGGCGACGTGTCGCCTGCTCTCTTTGCTGTTTGATTAACGTTTTAACGATTTGCGCAAACAATTGCGGCGGTAACAGCAATCACTAACAAGGAGCAGCCACCATTGCCACATACAACATACAGTATGGAATACACGCGGATTACCACTTGTGGGCTGCATGTTTTCACAGCCAGCTCGAGAGGATGTGCTTCCTTGTTATTGCGAGCATTCCTTGTGCTGGCAAAGCAATTTTCGACACCAGCTCAACCCCATGGGATGAAATTGTTTTATTTTATTATATTTCTTATTTTCTTTGGTCTGGAAATGAAATATATTCGCCAAATGAAAAACAACGTACGAAGGTACAGTCGAGTAGCTCGAATGTAGGATGTTCTGTTATAAAATTAAGGGCTTTAAGGCCTTGGGCTGGTCTTATGGCCAGCTTTTCATATATTATGGCGTCTTGGGGAATATTTATTGTATGTTTAGGCAGATGATATCATTGAAAATGGAGGGGATTATGTAAAAGAAATACTGTCAGCATTATGTAAGAAAAATATATAAGGAAATAATAGTTTTGATGATGTTTTAAGCAACAACTGCATTAGAAATCTTTAAATAAAGTAAATCAAAACTTAAAGAAATCAAACCTACCTCCTTCATTGCATTACTCGAGTGTGTGAAATATACACTTGTAATTTATCAGACTCCTCGTTAAATAAAACTCACACGCAGGCAGACAGGCAGCACATCAAATGTAATCCCAAGAAGTAAGCCGAATGGAAGGTTTCCCCAGAAAACTTCATTTGCTGGCTGGCGTTAGGTAAACACAATTTAATATGCACATTTTCAATTCGCACTCAGGTGTGAATGCATTTAATGGCACTCACCCTGATTTGGTTTGGGGGAAAACCTAATTAAACTACTTAATTAGAGTCAGGAAAATGAAATGCCACGGATTTCCAGGGTTTTATATGGGGGAACTTATATCATTGTGACAGCTGGAGGTTGCTCTCTGCTCTCCGCAAGGACTCCAGCTCAGTTTATTTTTCAGTTGTGGCAAGGATCGAAGCAAACACAAGCACTGCCGGCAATCAATAGTGGCTTCATTATGAACGTCTATTTGCTGAGTACCCTGTACTCGGTACTCAATACCCAGTTAGCTAACTAGCTTCGGGTTCGCTTCTTTGCATAGCTGAAGCCATGGGAAAAAAGGCGGGACCATGAACGGGAAAGGCGGTTAAAGGACGAAGGACTGCACTTCGGCTTATTGCCTACTCGCAGCTCGCAGTTCGCTGCCATTTCAGTCATTGTTGACTTGTTTGCAAATTGGTTTTACCAAGAGAATTCTTCGAACCATGTCCTTTGCATTGGCATCATCGTCTCCTTCTGTCGCTGGCTGCCTTCATTTCAAATTACTTCGTTGCGTAAATTAGGTAGCCCCCCGACCTTTTCCCGCAAGTACTCTCTCCTTCGCGGCAGCTGACATTCCGCATGTCTTGCAAATGTATTATACACTTAAGAAAGAAAGGGGATTCTTGGATATAAAACTTAATAAAAACAAAAAATAAAACTATCTTTAAATGCAAATTTATCCATAGTCTAGGTTAACAAATCTGCAATTTACATATAATTTTTTTAGAAATCAAAATTTTTGTAAATTTTTAAAATATTTTACGATGTAACCTTTTATTAAATTTTACAACAAAAAATATTTTAAAATTTTGTTTCTTCCGGACATGGCCAGAAAGACTCGCCTGTTGAAGTTGATCAACAATGTATGTATGTATATCTTGGTATTACATTTCTCTTTATCTATTTATTTTTTATTCAAAATATGTAATTAACGTCAGAGTGTTTGGTGCCCAAGTCAATCAATAAGTTGTTGTTTCCAATTTTGTTGCTATGTATGTAAATTTTTTCATCTTCTTTGTAGTACAAAATTTGATTTTGGTTTTGTTGAACGCGGCTAATTTCATTTTGTCAGAAGACCTCGACCTCGCACTCGCACTCGTCCTCGACCTCGACCCCCCGTCCCACCCTCAGAGCCCTCGGCGCCATCCATTCTAATGCTGAGTGATGTGGCAGGCCTAATTTCATTAAAAACGGTGCAGGAAAAAAAAAGGAACGAAAATAACGGAATGCTTAACAGATTTTTGGCGGAGACAAAAGAAAAGAACCAAACAAGTAGCGACTCGGCAACCCGGCTCATTTTTAACTTTCTCGGCGCTTTATTTAACTTTAACCTTTTTTATGAGTTTGCCGGGCTCTGGACCTCTCTCTGTGTGTGTGTGTGTGTAAGTGCGCTCCTTAATTAGAAGCCATTTTCACTGGGAGAACTCAACCTTCCTCCTCGCCCACCCAAAAGCCCCGCAAGTCTAATGAGCCTGTGCCTGATTCGGATTCTGATTTTGATGTTGATTCCTTCGGCTGTTCTCGCTTCGACGCTGCTGAACATAATCAGGGTTCAATAAACACAAGCTCCGAGGTTCCTATGAGCAGCCCCCCTTGGCTGAAAATGCAAATCAACAGCTTAAAATTTAATTTAGGCGTTAGCAATGTAAATAAACTGGGGGCCACGGGGAGTTCCCCGAGTCTGAGACTGTGTACTTAGGAGCAGCTCGCCCGAGTGACCATTTATGATTTGGGCCTTGTCCCAAATTCAATTCCGAACATTTGGTTAACTTTGTTAAAAAGTCGAAATTAAAATAAGGCAAAAAGTCGCTGGCCCTGTCTAAGAAAAAAAAAAACAAATAACGTTGACCGCACAGGGGTTTTATTTTTTATTCTTATTTCTTCGCAGCCTCGCAGACCGCAACTAAGTTGAAGTTGCCGCGTGTTACAAAATAAATTGAAAGAGGAGCACGCCCGAAACTTTCTCTCTTTCGTTTCTCGTTGTTCGTCATTTTCGTTTTATTTTTTATTTTATTTCTTTTTTTGGCCGAGACATACAAATTGCACGGCTCAAAGGAAAGTTGATGAGCCCGCGAAGTTGGTTATAAATTTCGCTTGAAGAATGATTTCATTTTGCGCCCGGCAATGGCGACACGTTAATCTGCAGCGACTCTGGAGCTCCCAGAGGGCGAGTCCTGGGCTCGCAGCCGACTCTATTGAACCCACACATAAAATCAATAATAGCATAAATAATATACGTGTAGAGTTTGTGTGTTGGAAAACCCAAAAAAAAAAAGAGGAGAAAAAAGGAGCGCCCCGAGAGACAAAGGCCTAGGCCGACAAGGCCCATGGGCCAGACGAAGGACCTGGCCAAAGAGAGTCCTCTCCTCCTCGACACATGCCTGACACAACACAAAAACGAAAGCTAAACCGAAAAAAAATTAAGGAGCGCAGGCACAGAGGGGGAAATGGATGGAAAGGGAAACAGGAGCAGGGCCAGGGCAAACCTTTAACTAACACACAAAAGGCTTTCTCAATGGTTTCTAAAGTTGCAGGCTTTCAGCTAGCGATAAAAAAAAAATCCAAAAGACACTCACAAAAATCTTAGGTCTATGAATTAAAAATAAATAATATTGAAAATGAATTGAACGTGTTTTTAATGATTTAATTCCTCAATAACAATATTTTTGAAAAGTGGTTTATGGTTTAAATGGTTTAAAAAGCTCTGTAAGATTTGTTTTTCATTTTAATAGTGTATTGGGATAAGTCTTATCGACCACAAAACCTCACAGACTTTTTTTAGTTTTTCAGTTCGCATTATTGGTTGCAGTTTCCTTGGTTTTTTTTCGGTTTTTCCGCCAGTGTATAGCAATGTGAGAGCACATGGGGCAAAGCGCGAAGGAAGCTGGGATTGAGTAGGGAGTAGGGCGAGTGCAAAGTAAACATGTCGAATGAAGGATACTTAAGCAGCTCTGCGAACGAGGGTTGACCGAAAAGTTGACTTACAGCAGGAGGGTTCTTTAGCCGAAAAGTGACTTTCTACAGGCTTTTGGATATTTTGTAAGGATTTGTTTTGATATGAATAGTTTTGTGCTAAATGAATGATTAGAAATACTTTTAATAGCTTAATTTTGTGAGTTTCTTTTGTATTTATTTAGGGTTTAAATTTACTGTAAGATGGGATGTAGATTTCGGAGATATTTTACCAACGGAATATTCATAAAATATTTAAGACAAAGATGTAATTATTTCTTTATTTAATTTCTGAATATTCACCATAGCTTTCATAGCTCTAAAATAAAGTTTAGTAATTTCTTTCTTTAATTTCAAAGTATTTAATGACTTCCATACATATAAATCTTTTTTAAGATAAAGTTTAGTGGGACTCTAAAAAATAAAAGAACCTGCCAGAAAATTATCTTGAGCTAGGATCAACTTTTCCCCTGAACCTCGCCCTGGCAGCACTCCACTTTATTTGGCTTTGCCACATTACAATATTATAAACAATAATCCGTTCCAAAAGGCGAAACACAAATGGAACAAATCCTGCCCAGGGAGGCCAAGAGGGTGAAAGCAAGCAGATACTTTGACACACTCTCCCAGATGTCCCCTGGATGTCGAGCACCACTTAATGACATAAACACTGGCGATGGTGAGTCCTCTGGTGCTGGGACCGAACTCCGCCGGAAGTTGTTCTAATGAGAAAACCGTTGAGCCGCCAATCCGGCATTGTCGTCCTTGCTCACGGACGACCACAAATCGGGTAAAAGGAACTGGCGGAGCCGGGGGAGCGAGCAGGAGGGGCATCCCACTGGCACTAATATTATTAATTTGCAACTTTTGCTGTTTGCCGCCGCTGCGAGAGTTAAGTCAAAGGCAAAGGCAAATATCATTCATGGCATTTAGTGGGCAATAAAATACGAGGCGGCGCGGAAAGGGAATTTCCATTTCCATTTGTATTTTCATTTGTATTTCCATTTCCAGTCGAGTGCTTGGGGAAAATGCGAAACTGATTTAAATGCTTTCTTAAGCGTATTTCCGGCTTCGGTTGTAAATATTTGCTTAACTGATTGCACAGAGAGGCGAGTCCGGTGCGGGACACTTTTGCGAATTAAGTCCTTGTTGCTCCTCAGATTGCTTTTTGTGGTTGCTTTCTCTCGCTGTTGTTGCCTTGCTGGTCTCTGTTTTGTTTCTGTTTTCTGTTCTGTGTTCTCTGCTTTCGTTTTGTGCAATTGACATGTTTTTATTAAACCTTTCATCGATTGCAGAGAAAATGGGTTGCAATATAAAAGATAAAAGAATACAAGAGTTGTGGTCATCGTTAAGCAAAAACTTCCATCAAAGTGCGAACAATTTGTGGTTAATAAAAACCATTTAAACGAACTCCAGCTGAACGATTTTAATTGGGAAACAAACATAAAGTGGCAAAGAGGGAGTATTTAAAAAATAGTTGGGAAATGACTTTAATAAAATTTATAACCACAGCAAGGCAAGGCCAAGCCACTCTTTATTTGTGAAAAATATTTTAAAGTATCTACCTTTTCTCTGGAAAATTATAGTCAAAATTAAAATTTGTTCGTTAGAATTGAGTATTAAATAATTTTGTTGGCATTAAAATAATTTTTAGCTCTATTTTCACAGCAAATATTTACGATTTCAATTAGGAAATGTGTATAATTTATGTGTTTTTGGATTGACAACATTCTCCCCTAATTAAATTTTCAATCAGAGCCGACAAAAGTGCTTTCACCATTGTGGGTGGCATCATTATGCCAGCCATGGATTTGATTAGCTTATGGCTAAATCCAAACAGACACGCCAATCGGAATGGTGAAGCCGAACAACAATGGCCCAAAGGCATTCATTCTATTTATCATTTATCCCAGCCATTTATCGAAAGACATTCGAGACGCTGCTGCGATGGGGATTTCGATGAGATATTGCCCAAATAAATGGAGAGGCATTTACATTTAAAACATTTATGCGTAAATATTTGCCGGCTTTAAGGGCATTAGCCGCATATTGTCTTACATTCGGTATGTGTAACGGTCTGTGCACAGAAGAATCCCACTGAATTCGAAACCATTCGAAAGTTTCCAGCAAATAAAACATCCATACACGCAGATACACACGCTTTACACACGTATGTGTATGACTAAACAATCTGAAACTCGACTGTATTAGTTGAATTCAAACTTTTTCGAGCGTAACTTGAAAAGTTTCAATTTGTGCATGACAATCTCTGTCCGTCTGTCTGACAGAAGGTCTGTCTGTCTATCAGGCTTTCGGTCTCTAGCCATCTGTCTATCTGTCGACGCTTGTACGTGTGGGATTCCATTTGCTTTGCCCGTCACACTCAGGGAAATGTTGACTTAGGAACACCTTTTTGTAGCACAACTAGTTACCTTTTGTTGAATCTTCTAGGTGTGTTACGGTTCAAAAGTAATCTTCTTATAAATTTAAATAAATCACATTTGATATATTTCAGCTATAAATTTCCCTCAGTGCATTGGTAGTTTGAAAGCTGGGTAAAAAACTTTCTGAAACGCACAGAACGAGCTGAGTTTTCAAGCAATCCGCTGCTGAACTCGGGGGCTTTTGCTAAATTTGATTTGAAAGCCCGGCCAGCCGAATTTCAATTAGATGCAGGTGCACTCCCAGGTGCAAATCCTCAAGCCAAGTCGAGTCAAGTCGAGGAAAATCGATAGCCGGTGCCGGTTGGCTTTCGCTATTCACGAATGCGAAAAAAGGCCAAAGGCTGGCGGGCTGGCTGGCTTGGCTTGGCTAAAGGCGAAGGAGGCCCGAATCAAGTGGCAAATGCCAAATGGCATCCTGACCTGCAGCAAAAACTACAGTCGCAGTAGTAGTAGCAGGAGCAATCTCCAGCAGTCTCCTGGCTCTGTGATACGGTATAACGAGGGGAAATTGTGTTTCAGAAATGCAATGAAAAATTACTGTGGAGCAGCGAAACGTTCATGTCAGTTGGCAGGGAAGTGCACCCAGTGGAGAGCAGAAGGATATGCTGTACGTGCACCAATCCTTGAAATGTTTCAAATTTGCCCAATCAATGTGTTAACTCTTGTATCAGCTTGGAATATGAAATGGTAGAGGAAATGGGTTAAGGAACACGATAAACTAAAAAAAAAAAGAAAACAAAATTGAAACAATGAAAATACATATAAGCGAGATAAGGTCACGGAATAATGCTAGTTTTTGTTATTACCTTAAATTACATTTTTGCCAGAGGAAGACCTTATCCTTACTACTACTCAGAAATTGCTAAATCGCTTAATTTGATTGTAATCTCCAGACTATACACTTTAAACTAATAAAATAAATGGCTTAGAATTCCAAATAGCTGACTCTGTGAGTGTCTACCCACTGTTCTTTCTGCGATTTGTATCGTTGGAGGAAAGAAGCCTCCGGCAGACTCAGGCCGTGCCGCCGGCGGAAAATGTACATATTTAAAGTGTCAGACAACTAACGTTTTAAACTTTATTAAAAAGCCAGAGGGAGCCGCAGCAGGAGCAGCAGGAACAGCAGCAGACACCAGCCGGCAGTCACCATCAGCGGTGTTGACCCCAACAGCCAGTCGCTTAACTAGACGGCATTTCCAGTTTACGTAACCACTAAAAATGGCGCTCAATGTGTTTTCCGTTTGCTGTGTGTTTCCGTGTTCCGAGTGTTTAAGAGTGTGTGTTGGCCTGAACTGTGTGCCTGTGTTGCCCTTTTTCTGTCTAAATACCCTCTCGGTAAGAATAGAAAGTTGTAAAGAAGGCATAACCGACTTTTTAAAGTATTTATAGGCATTGTCAAGGTGATAAATAAGGTTCGAGTACAACTTTTTTAATATTTTCTGATGAAAAACTTAATTTTCTAAAAGAGTAATGACTGATAATTATAAGGAAATAAATATTTAAGAAACTGTATGGTATTGAGATGATTTTACCATAAAAGAAAGATTGTGATATACATTTTTTAACTTTAAAATGATTATAGTACTTGGCATATTTGTCCCTACTTATTGCCAGTGTATCCTAAACTTCGTCTCTAGCTTGGCTAGACCTATCTAGGTTTTTTGTATTATTTTTCACGTGCAGCAGGAATGCGAAGTTGTTCATTGTTTGCTTACTTGCTCAACACGCGCCTTCCATCCGCCTCGGCTGATGAGGATGATGTGGGCAGGAGTGGCTGGATGAGGCCGCCAGTCGCGACGCCTTCATTGTCCTTCCTGATTTGCCTGCTGCCTCCCGAAAATAATGAAACTTTTCCCGCTTAGTTGTTGTTTTTGCCTTTTTATCGCAGTTTATTGTTAATGTTGTTTTTCTTGTTGTTGTTGTTGTTGTTCCTGCCACGGCCTGGCTGATAACAGCTCAAAGTTTTAACACGCGCGGTTCGTAATTTTTTAATGCCTTGCGATTTTGTGATATTTGGCTGGCTTCTATTTATTCTCTTCTATTTTTTCTCCTTTATTTTCTTGTTGGCCGGGTGCCAACAATTTAATCTGTCATTAGCCCAACCGTAGCTCTATTTATATTGCTGTCCGCATAGGAAAATACAAAAAAAGGCCAGCAAAATCGATTTGTTAAAATGGAATTTCTTTTTGATTTCTATCCCCCCGGCTCCGGTAAGAAGTTACTGCCCGCAATTTGCCGCACGTTTCTCTGGGTTTTTTCTTTTATTTTGGTATTTTTGTTGTTTTTTTTTTAATGTAAACACGTACAAGACGACTTACGAGTTACGGCGGTCATAAATGGAGTTTCGTATCGGTTTTTGTAGTGCCGCAAAATCGAAACACGCACACGCGAACTCCACTGCCCAGCCGGCTATATATTCTTTTTTTTTTGTATTTTTTTTCTATATTTTAACCACTCGAGACAACTGTCACTGGCACTTGGGGGGCAATGTGTGTGTGACAAGTGGCCACAGGTTTCAATTGGCTTTCGTTGTGGTTTTTGTTTATTTCTGCTGCCTGGCTGCCTGGCAGGATATTTTTTTTTCGGAGAAGCAACGCAGAGCACCCGCTTTGGTAACTGGCCACAGACTGAATTCGGCCAAAACGGCAGAGTCCTTTGGCGGCAAATCAACACAGGATGCGGCGAATTCGCAGGAGAGAGCTTCTGCGCAGTGAATTTGTGGCGGGATAAGGCATATTTGAATCCTAGACAGGGTTGCAAGGAAAGGTAGTAGGAGAAAATGAACTAAAAATCAAAAAACTCACCTTAAATGTTGTTTATTTTAAAGTAGTTATAACTATTTGAAAGCCTATTTATATGAGTTTATTTTGAGTTTAATAATTATATCTTTAAAATCTTCTATAAAATAAATACTTTCTAAGCAACCCTGCCTGCAAGGGGTGTCTAAACAGCTGATGCACAACCGACCCTTCGCAGCTCACTCTCCTTTTTCGGGTGCCACCCTGCTGACAGTCGAATTTGCCGCTCAAGGCACTCGAGCCAGGACAACTATATAGTACTCCAACCCCATCCCGCCTGCACCACCCGCCATCGTCCTGCGGGGCGTCAATATTTGCATTTGTAATAAAAATATTTTGATGCCACCCAAGCAAAACGCGTGCGTAAATCTAAAAAAGATTTGTTATTTCAGCGCGTGTTCATGTCGTGCAAATCAGACAGCAACAACACGGGCCAGGAACAACAAAGGGGCGGGCCAGGACAACATGAACAGCACAGCAGCGGCAAAGGAGGAGCATCAACATCAATACAACGAGCAACATGCCGGTTTCGAGTGCTGACTGCCGAGTCTGTGCACATGTCAAAGTTATTAAAATTTCATAAAAAATATACAAACTGGAGAGCGAGGGAATTTGATTTCACGATTGTTGTGTCACCGACAGTTGTGTGTTGGCCCATTTAAGTGACGCCCTGAGTGACGGACTGCCTGATAAGGTGCTAGCTGGCAGGTCTGTGTCTCTTTTAAGTATTGAAATGCTGATGAGCAATAAGGCACCCATTTACCCATCATTGGCCTCTGATGCTCCAAGAAGCGCGTGTCTATCACTTGTCACGGCCAAATTGGCGGGGCCTTATGAGCGATGATTGCCATAGCCCCGATGCCATCGTGCATCACTCACTTAAGGCTTGAGGCCTGAGACTGGGGGAATCCCCGGAGCAGAGGTTGCAATCTAGGCGCCTAGGGCCTGACTTTGATGAATGAATTTTGATTTTGACTCGCATTTATTAAGAATTTATTGTGCGTCTTTCGGTGCGGTAAGATGTCTAATTTGGAAAATTATTTTAAGCTTTTCAAGAGGGACGTGTAATGTAAATTCTAAAAATAGAACTTAAGAGCTTTGCTGTGTTTTGGTATTACAAGTGATTTTAGGTCGGGAAAGTCAGGGAAGCTTTGTATTATTAAATTGTAGCCTAATATGGCTTCAAGGGAATGTAGAATAACCTCATAAATCTTCCAAGAACTGCCTCATTTGTATGTATCTATCAGTTCCGTATATTTGTAATGACAGTTGTAATGTAAATACCATATTAAAACTACTAAATGTCCATACAGTAAACCTTCAAAATAAAGCTTACAAATAAGTAAAACAAATTTATTTAATTTGACTCGGCAACGAAGCAGAATTAATTCACCCGCCAGGCTGTCAATGATATTATTTCAGGGAAAATATTTGAATTTTGTATTTGTCACCGCTGCACAATTTAATCATCGTTTCCAATATAATACCCGAACGAACACACATTCCCACACGCTGTGTACAAACAGTTTTTTCTTTATGAGTTCTTAAATGCTGAAAAAGTTGCTGCTAAAATACTGTGAGGTGTGTGTGGAGCTGTAACTTGTGCCGGGCAACTTTTCGTTGTGGTGTCTGTCACCGGGTTCTTTTTTGCTAAAATAAATTTAATAAATAAAGAAAGGACGCAAAAAACTTTTGCCTACAGGTGCAGTTGAGCTATTTAAAGCGTTTTAACACAGAGAGCCGGGTTTTTTGATAAATTACTTTTCTTTGTGGGAAGGAGAAGAAGGCGCTGAGTTCCCTGGGAGGATACGGTTATCATTGCCATGACGCCGGTTAAATTACACACGCATTTGCCAAATAAAAATCACTCATTCGACGCGTTGCCACGGGGCTTTCGAACAAATTTGTAATTTGTCAGCCAAAGTCGCAACGGGGGGACTTGACAGTTATTTAGAAGTTTACAACTGTCGCCGGCAGCAGTAATCAGCTTTACTTTTGTCCCGATAATACGGCTGTTAATGTACTTCGACTGCGACATGGGAAGGGTAATTGTAGAGAGTCCTGCGACTTTATTTACTTTTCAGCTTCAGTTCAGTTTTGTTGTCCGTAACTTTTGCCAGTTAAAAATGAAACCAGTTCGTTTGGCTATATTTGTAGTTTTTAAGTTTATTTTGTTTTGCTTTCGGCTTTGTTTTCCAACTTTAAGTTCGTTATGTTTGCTTTATAATACATCTGATTTCCATATTCGCTTAGTTAGTAGCTTAGTTTGCTTACCATTTACTTGTTTTTAGAGTAGCCTTTCAGTTTAGCTTAATGTTAGAGTACTATTTTGGAAACACAGAACAAAAACACAACAAAAGAGGATAAATAACTCACTTACACACACACGAGAACGCACAGACATGCCCATATACAAATAGAAATGTACATAATATTAGTTTATAGGTAGCGGCATACGTTTATAAAAATATAACAAGTTCTTCTTTGGAGATTTGGGTTGCTTCTCGGTTCCTTTGTTATTTTATTTCATCTTTTAAAGGAAGGTCATATAATAAATACTTACTATGTAGATAACATTTATTTAAACATCTATTTATACACCCTTTATATAGTACATAATGAGCTTTGGCTCCTCTAAACTGTGTGTTTTGTCCACGCTTCGCAATAGATTTTTATAAATATTTTTTCAGACTAGCTTGAAAGTTTCTTGTTGTTTTTTTCTATAAATTTGTTTCGCCATTCGTTCGGCTTGACTTGACAAATGTTCTTGACTTTATGTGCTTGGCTGCGGACTAAGAGAAAATCATAAATTGGTAACTTTTGTGAGCTGCGGCTACAAGTCCTTGGAGTCGTTAGTTATTTTATACAGAGTACACAAAATGCTTTGTCTGCTTATTGGCCTTATTTGCATTACCATAGCTCTTTTTTCGTAGTCAAAATTCGTCAGAGTTCCGGGCTTTCTCTGCTTTTGTTGCGGATTATTGCGGCCGCAATTGCTGGAATCAAGTTGCTGACTTCGGAAGCAGTACTCAAGCCTTGCCCTCACAGGCTACACAGTCAACTTAATTCCAGGAACTGCAACGCAATTGCCTCTATATTTCATTCGTCACGCACTTAAAATGTAACTCGCACACACTCACACCCGCGCTGGAATTCGGCACTAAACACTTTCGAAACGGCAAACGTCAAACGGAAACGGAAACGCACTACACATACACGTAATTCGGTTAGTCTGATATCGATGCACTTGAACTATATGCTGGTTAATTTTACTTGGGCTCACTAGACCTTACTTTTGATTTCGACTGCCACTTGCTATATATTGATTTAACTATATATTTTTCGCTATGTTTATTCGTACGTTTTACGGTTTACTTTATTAGGGTTTTTGAGCATTTTTTCAATTCATGCGATTGTCCTTAACAAATGGTTTAAGCTTTGCTTTAGCTTCCTTGACTTTGGTTATGAGTTTCTCCGAATTTTTTCTAAATTTCATTCTGAATTTAGTTGCAATTCTTTTTTTGTGTGATTTCTTTGTGTTTTATTTGCGGGAATTTTCATGTAGTTTTCTATAATTTGCGGTCTCTTAATTGGCACAGTTTTAGCGTTTTAGCTCTTTTCTATTTCTCTATCGGTTTAGCTCAGTGAGTTGCAGTGATTGCCTTTGTAATTAATTAATTTTGTTTTTCTTTGCTTTCATTTTGGTTTTTTTTAGTTCTTTTTTTAATTAGTAGTTTTATGTGAGCGAAATGCTTTACAGTTTTCTGATTGGCGTACATAAATGAGTTTACAACCTGCGCTTAATTTAGTCGTACAAAAATACTCAGTATTTACAACAAGATTTAAACGACACAAAATCAATAATAAATAAGTTATCCTATACGTTAGGGTAGACCCGGCAGCGGAAATTGAAAATAAAATAAGCGAAAAGGAAAAGAAAATAAATGAGGGAGTGCACAGTGGCGGCCAAACGAATTGGCACGCTCCAACGCTTGATTGATTAATGTCAACATTACGAGTAAATCAGCCGACGCATGAGCCGGCATATTAATTTTACAAATTAATGGAACATTTTAATTGCATTAAATTGATTCCTCCGGCTGCAATCGATTGATTCCACCCCCACACTTTCCAAGGACTCTTTACACATGGCTCGAGGCCGTCGAGGCGGCAGCATTATTGTTCTTATTCCATTTGTTGATGTACTCCATGGGTATTTCGATCTGAATCTCCTGCACATCATCGCCTGCCAAGGATTTGGCCCGCTCCTTGTCCTGTTGTCCTGGTGCTGCCAGAGGTCCACCCAGGCGGGATCCGCCCGCCGCCAGCCGCTGTTGCTGCTGGGCAATGGGTGTCAGCAGCGCCTCGTCCCTGTATTATAAGTTGTCCACCATCTGCGACTGGCGGCGATGCGAGGGCGTCGTCGAGTTGAGGTAGCTCTCCGAGTAGACGCTCTTTGCCCGCTGGTCATAGCGCAGGCTGGAGCGCCGGATGTCAATGTCCAGCGGCAGGTGGCGGTCCTTCCACCAGTTGCAGAACAGGCAGAGCAGGGTGTTGCGGAAAGCCTCCCGGAAGTCGCGGTTGAAGTAGGCATAGATGAGCGGGTTCAGGGTGGAGTTGAAGTAGCCGATCCAAAACAAGATCGAGACGACGATATCCGGCACCTGGCAAGGCCCGCAGGTCATGGAGAGCGTGTACCTGCAAGGGAGAGTTAAAGAATTAATTTTAAATATATATATTCTTGTTCCGTGCATAAAGACAAAGAAGATATATGTACACATAAATTCCCGATGCATGACTGAGCGCGCGGGCTTTGCATAAATGAGATTATGCTTTTTGGTGGTGTTAAAACAATGGCCCACGGGCCGTATGAGTAATATTTAATTATGCATGCGTGACATTAGATAAATTATGCCCCAAATCCCATGTCAACGGGGGGATGCTACTCACCACAGGAAAAATGGCAGCCAGCAGAGAATGAAGGTGCCCATGATGATGCCCAGCGTGCGTGCGGCCTTGTGCTCCCGCTTCATTTTGATTAAGTGCTTGTCCTTGGTGGGAGTGTGCTCCTGCTCGACCTCGTGCATCGTCAACGTCTTCGACGACCCAGAGCCACTCAAAGCCTCGCCTGGCAAGGAGGAGAAGGAAAGAGAGGAGGATAAATTTAGCTTTTGACAAATGTCTCAACTGCAAGCTCCCAACTAACTTAACAAGAGGTGTCAATCATACTACATGAAGAAATAACTGAACAATTTTATAGCCTACTTCAAGGCAGTTTCCTGGGATTTTAATAAACATATTTTGACAGGTTTATAAAATGATTTTTTCCATACAAAACTCACCCGATGGCTGCATGGAGGGTCGATGCATCAGCATTGCATTGCCATGACGCATCATCAGCTGCTTCTCCTGACGATTGGCCTCCCGGAAGATGGCGAAGTACGTAAAAATCATGATGGTACATGGGATCCAAAACGAAATGGAGCTCGAGATGATGGCATAGTACTTGTTAACCACAAAGGAGCACTGTGTGGGATTCTGCTGGACATAGATCCTGTGCTCCTCGGTGGTATACCAACCAATGAAAATGGGCAGGAACGAGAGCAGTGCCGGCGAAATCCAGGTGTTCAGCAACATAATGCCGACCACGCGTTTCGTCATGCTAATCGGATACTTGAGCGGCTTAACAATCGCATAGTATCTGCGAAATCGCAAAAATATAGGGCGGAAAAGCGGAAAATCGTCACGTTATTGGTGCTCCATATGGCGGCTTAGCGCTGAAGCTTACCTATCCACAGATATGCAGCATAAATGCAAAATACTCGCTGTTGAGAAGTAGACATCGAGGCTGTTCCACAAATCGCACAGGAAGGGGCTGAAGTTCCAGCTGAAAGAGTTTGGAGAATGGGTAAAAGGCATCAATATCGTCGTGATTATCCAATAAAGTTCAGCGTTTAACTTTTGGAGTCATTGTGTATCTGATAATCGAAGTTATGAATTTGCAGTTTCTTATTTTTGATGATTCATTTCTGGTTATTCCCTTTCCCAGTTTTATTTTTAAATTCTTGAGTAAATATATTTATGAAGTCATGGCCATAAAACAGATTTCCGTTTTTGCTGGAAAACCTTTTAATTTATGGCCTGAAGCGTATTGTTAAGTACATATAAAAAAGTATGCATAAATAATACAATAAAATTCAGTGAGAGTTTTTTGTTTATTTTAATATTGCTTAAACAAAATGATGAAGAATTATTGATTACTGGTAAATACAAGATTTTTTCAAAAGATACCATATTTTTTACTGTTTACTTAATATTTTTTCCCTCTCTTAATATTTACTATACAAATTATATGTTATTAAATATTATTTCACGAGTTTTTCAATCTGGACAATGAATTTAATTTCAACTTTCACATTGTCCACCAGTCTATCTCTTATTTTTCAGCCATCTCTAGAATATAGTCCCTGCAAACTCTGGAATCTGGACCACAGGCTAGACCTGCCCCCACTTGGTTATCTGCCCGTCTGATTTATGTGCTTATCGATTTCATCTTAGTTTCGGTTGCCAGGTGACATTGCCCCTGAACTGAGCAGCGCGGAGGACCCAGACCAACCCAAATTAAAAGCTTAAATGCACTGCGAGACCAGAAAATAGGCCATAAGGCTCGGGCGGTGGCAAGGACACAGGAGGAAAGGCGGACAAAAGGGGGCTGCATGAAAAACTCATTAAAACTTGCGTCGCTGTTGCTGTCGCCGTCGCCCTTGGTTGCCACTCCGTTTTGGCGGCTCTACGGCTGGGTGTATCAGTGGCTGGTAACTGGTGGCTCCATCTCCGTCTGAGTATCCGACTCCCCAAAAAGCCTGGGAGGCGGCTGAATTTATTATCGGGCGCTCCGTTTGGCATCAGTTTCAAAAACTTTTCGACTATCCAGCGCTGGTCGTTTGTGTTTTTCGGGTCTCAGTTTATTCTTAATTGAGCTTGAAGGTGTTATGACACTGGGATTTTAATAAAATGGGATTTAAGTGTAGGAAAATTATAGTGATTGTGGATTTTTATATTCTTAACCATTTTACTAAGTAAAAGCTATTCCAATTAAATATCAAATGTACTACATACAGTGTCATAACCCCTTAAACTTATGCAACTAGCAACTGCGAAGGTAAAATCACTAATGGATGCCAAGTGGGGCTGGAATAGCAGCTCAACTGCAGGCCATTGCCAATTTATATGTAAAGTCCCACCCGGTGACTGAAGTTTTTTGGCCTGGCAGCAAGTGCACATAATATGACTTGAATGGCTGTGCCCCCATCTCGATGTTCATCATCACCACCATCATCACCACTATCATCGTCACCGTTATCTTCATCATCGCCATTGTCAGCTTCAGTGACATTGCCAACATTTACATTGCTCCCTCAGCAAAAAAAAGTGGGACTTTAAGCGCGGCCTTTAAAATCAGCCTCCTCCATGCATAATTAACTGAGCTCAGCCGCCTGCACTTGGCATCGCATCCACATGCCATACTATACCGTACCATATATGGTATATATCGCATTACCCACATAGACAGACGGAGTGGGACGGTCGGACGTTCGGCGTGAAGGATGTGACCATGTCACACTCTGACGGTTTTTGTCCTTTAGAATAGCATTTCAAAGTTGTCGTTTCGCTCTCAGTAAGTGCTCATTAAATGTATGTGTGAAATGGGGTACATTGGGCTTTAAATAAGGCTTAAAGGGTTTTTGTTTGAATAATTTTTAGTTAAAATAAGGTCTGTATAACTTTTTACATTGAAAACTTCCAATAAACCAACAAAGTATAATTTTTTAAAATTATTTAAATAGAATGGAATTTGAATAATAAAATTTAGAAGAATATAAAATTGAACTGAAAGATCATAAAAATAATTTACTAAGTGCTTTCGACAAATTTTTGATATTTTTGATCCTATATAAGATACTTTGTATAAATGAACTTTAAGAAAAATAATAAAAATACTAGTAATGGGCATTTTGAGTTCGTTATCCTCAACCGATTCCATTTCTGTTTGTTCTATTTTTCACATTTTAATTCTTGAACACAAATGCACGCACATGAGCACTGTGGGGAAAGCCAGGGAAAGGGACACGGAGAGATGAGATGACTTTCTGCATTTGCATTTCGCTCACACAAATACATGTGAAAGTACACACATACACTCACAGACAGAGGGACATGCACGGGAGCATAAATAAACGTTGCTTTCATTTTTTCAGGGATTTTTGTTTTTGGTTGTTTGTTCTGCTTCTGCCACGCCCACGAACCAGCCAGCCCCACGTCCTCACACCCTCTGTTAGATGGCTAAAACTGGCATTTTGTTTGGTCCTCCTTTTGGTTTTCCAGCTGTAATTCTTGCAACATTCTACAGTTTCGCCTGCTTTTGTTGTCCTGCTTAGGCCGTGTGTTTGTGTGTGTGCTTTGTTGTTTGTTGTTGTACTTACCGCCCAGTTACTTGCACACTAAAGTTAAATGTCATGGCCATAATAGCGACCATTATATCAGCCATGGCTAAGGAAACTACAAAGTAATTCGTTATAACTCTGCAAAGAGAACGAGAAAACGAGAGATGTTAGCAATCAGAGAACAATATCAGGGGGCGGGGATAACGTATACATATAGTAGAGTGGGAGGCGCTTTGTACCCCCCGGGTGGGCTAATCAGGATATATAGGGTATGGGTGAATGCGTGAAGAGCCTGCGAATGCAAGGATATGTGTGCACTGCAGGAAAAATGTAGTTGTTAATTCGAAAAGAAAATATACATTTTGAGCTGAATTTGTTTTTAAAATGTATGTTAAAGAAATTTTAATTATAATCAAATTTTAATAATAAAACAAATAAAGTGTATTATAAAGTCATTTCCGACCCTATAAATGATATATTGAATAAATTCTTTAGATTCCAAAAACTAATGGAATTCGTACTCTGCTTACTTTAAAAAACAAATTATTAATAAAAACAAATGTCATTCAAAATGTCTGACTTTTTAAAATTATTTGTCTCTCTGCATTCATACGCTCCCATGTGGCGACTCTTTTGTGCGAGTTGACAGTTGAGTTTGGACCCCTCGAGTGGGTAACGTGAGCTTTGTGATGCATTCTGCTGCCCAGTGGGGGCTTAATTGAAAAGCCAGTCAAGAATCGACAACGATTTTCTCCATGGGTATAGTCCATAACCATCCGAAAACCTATATGTACAAGCATTTATACGAGAAAGAGATAGGAAAGTCGAGAAGAACCGCAATTCTCCAGGTAAGTCCTTTCCAGTTTATCCCTATTTTGTTATTTAAATTGAATTTCAAGCCGAGTGCTGGCAAATGTTTTTGCCAATTAGAGTTTGCAGCTAGTTGCCGGCAAAGGACTCTCTAATCGGATGCTTGCAGCTTCCTCATTGACCTCCAAGGGGCTGTTTTTATTTTCTATTTCGCACGAAACCAAATGAGGAAAGTTTTAAAGCGAAAGTGAGCAACAGAAAAGGAAAGTCACAGGAAAGTAAATGAAATGTTTAAATAATTTGTGGATAAATTAAATTCAGAATACATTTTTATATAAGTAAAATAGTTGGCAAGACTAAAGTGTTTTCATGTTTTTGCTTAAAACATGTTCTTCTCCATTAACCTTGAGTTTTACTTTAATTTCTTTTTTTCAAGGCTATTGTTCTTAGTTTAAAAGCTCTCAAGTCTGCCAGAAAGTAATCTGTTTTGCCTTAGGCTACTGCTTAAACAACTTTCAACATCTAAGACGTTAATTGCAACAAATCGACGCCATTACTCAGGCTGCTCCTCTCCCTGCTTTTTCCCACGGACTTAAACTGCAAATAATTTGTCTGCCATTTAAATTTAAGAAAAATAGCAAAAAGGAGGCGTCTTTAGTGCATGGTAACGGCGGAAGCAGTTTCCGAGCATCCTTCAAATGAAAGCGCTGCGTTAATGAGCCTCCTCCGCCTCAGCCAGTGCCCCCTCTTGAAGCCCACTCGATGTAATGGCACACATATATAAAGAGAGATATACACAGAAAAATAAATATAAAAAAATATGTAGAGAATATTTTAATAATTAAATTAAGCGAGGTGGCTTTTTTTTTAAATTTAATGCTCTTTTTTCTCTTGATAATGTTTGAGTTTATATTTCTTATCATAAAGAAAACAAAATATTATTTTATGGCATCTTTTTTTATATAAGTAACCATGTTTAATATACTAAAACATATAAATGTCAAATAAAAACGCCTTAAATCAAGATTACTCAGAGGTTTTTCTTGTAGTGTAGATATATTCCGCCTTGTACACTTTATCTAGCGCTATCTCCGCAGCGGCTCATCTCTGCCAAATAATTTGGGCGGCGGGAAAAAAAGCGGAATTTTATTGTTTGGCATAGAACATTTTAAATTTATGCTGTCATAAAAACCATAAGCTGCCTTAATTGCCAAAGTTGTTGCTGTGTTTGTGTGTGTTGTTCTTGTACTTGTTCCCATTCCCTTCCCCTACCCGCATCCGTGGCTGCTTAGATACTTTGCCCCATTCCCCATCGTGTTGGGCATGCATTTTGTTTTTGTTCCATTTCTCTTTGAGCTACACACGCTCGCAGTGTTTAATTGTCATTTTTTTGGTGTGCTTTTTTCTTTTGTTTTTTTGTGTTTGTAAACTTTTTTGCACATTTTTATTTCCATTGCCTTGTTTCACGCTACGTATGCGTAATATTCGCCGTTCAGAACAATGGAATTTGTGCAACTCGAGCGAGAACGGCTGCTGCATCTGACCGTTTATAGAGGAAGTTTTAACTGTGGATGTGCTTTTCCGAAATTAATTATATTCCTGCCTTGGGGGGCTGAATCTTTACTTTTTTCCTGGGTTTATTATCAGTGCAACAACAGAATTACCTTGATGATCATGGGCACCTGAATCCACCGACACGCAAGTCACTTAAAAAATAAAGCGCTTCTCATTAGCAACCAGGCCAGGCTGGGCCAAAGGAGAAATTAAGCAAAGTTCAACCTTAATTATGCCCTGCCGCCCCTTCCTTTTTTTCATTATAATTTTTCTGCTGCCTCCTTTTTTTTTCGCCGGTGCTGTGCCATCTAGCAAAGTTTGTTTGTTTCGCCTTTTGGCTTCATTGCCCCTCACAAACTTTGGCTAAGAGCATTTAAAGTTTTTCCTCTCCTCTACTGTGTAAAAATTCTGCGTAGAAAGCTTAGCAGCGCAAAAAAAAAAAAAGAAAATAACTGAGCGTTTGTCAGCCCGGAAAAAGGGAACTTTTGATTGCCGTCGTGAGGGAGTGGCTGGGCGGCTTTATGAAGCGCTAAATTGATTTGGTTGCCGGTCGCTTATTAAGGCATAACTAAAAATATTAACGAACCGGGAGACCCAGCTGACGTCTCATAATTTATCACTAGAAAACTTTTCTTTTTCTTTTTTTATGATAATGTGTTTTCCGGCGAAGGACACCGCCCCCAAAAGCCCACCCGCATATCATTAACGAGGTCGCCCGCCCGAGTTTTGCGTGTCCTCGTGTGTATTTAATATGGAAATGGCTAAGCAATTTTCAAATGCCAAGGTTTATTTGCTTATTATCATTATTATTGTTGTGGAAGCGTCATCAAATTTGAAAATTGGTTCAATAAATTTCGGAACTAGCTACATTTTGATTAGCTAAACAAATATTTGCGGTTGCCAAAACCCCTTTCGTTTAAATTCTGCAGTAAATTTAAGACAAATAAAATCATTATCCGAGCCTGCAATTAAGAAGCTCTTTGTATGCAAATTGGTTTCATGCATAAAGTCATGAACGTTAATTTGTCATTAAAATAATGCATTTCGGGTCTTTTGTTAGGAAATACTGCAGCCTCACAGCGAAAACCCAGAGATGATACTCAATTATGAGCTGAGTAAATAAGGGACAAGGACAAGTCCACATAAAATACTCGGGACGCAATGACACAGCAAAGCGAGCATAAAAAAGAGGAGGTCCTGGCTGCACGATTCCAGGACAGCAGCAGATGAGGAAAGGACCCGCGTGCGGACGTGCATGAATTTTATGCAAAGTTGACGAAAATCGCGCTCGCATAGAAAACGAAGCGCTCTGTAATTTTTTTTGTTCCTCCCTAAGCCCGGCCAGAAGAGGTAACTCTGCAAATTGGCAATCAAGACAGCCGGAGGAGACAATGCTGCTGGCGGCAAACAGTTTTATGCAAATTACAAAAAAATTACACGGAGCGCGAACAGCTCTAATTGCTTTTTCACAGATAATTAGAACCAGCGAGGGGACCAGCGCGATGTGCTGAGAAGGCAAAATAAATGGCAGGGTTGTTGAAACATGAGAAAATATATAACTAATTTCATTTAAAATGCAACACGTAGTATTTATTTGGACTAATTGTTGTGTGAAGACTTTTGTTAAAGTTCCTACTTTGTTGGTAAATTATAAAAATAAATATAAATGATATACGAATAAGAAAAATACTTTTTTGCAACAAAATCTAAAAGTTTTTTAAAACCTTAAAGTTTAAAATTAAAAACTGCCAATTTTCGACTCATAAAAACTACAACACATATAAAAAAATAATGTAGTTCTTTAAAATAAAATATATAAAACACATAATAATTTTTAGCTAAGAACCTTATAAATAATTTAAGGGTATCTTGTTGTTTACCATATCCCGTTCTTAAATATTAAGTATACGCACCTTAATTTTCTAACACGCATCACAGAAATAATAACGAGCAGATTGCCGCAAATGGCCGCAATAATGATGAACAGCATGACGAAGCCCTTGAAGAACAAGACGACCTGGTCGAACCAATCCTCCTCAGCCAGAGCGGGATCCAGGAAGCCACTGTCGTTGGCCAGCAGACTGGCCACCGTGCTGCTCAGCAGCGTGGCGTTCAGCTCATAGTGCGAAGCGGGCGTAGCTGAAGGCGTGGCAGTGCCCTGTAATGGCAGTGCAACGGGAGGGGAGGAAGAACCCTCTCCTCTTCCAGAGGCGGAGGAGACGGTGGCCAGTGCGTGTGTCGAGTGCAGCATGGCTGCCGTTGTAAGGGCAGCTGCTGTGATCCGCGCAAGGCTTAGACTTTGGCTTGGGCTTTGGCTATAACTATGGCTGTGTGTGGTTGTGGATGCCAGATTTGGAAGATCCAGCTGCTGCTCCGCCAGGTGATCCTTGGCCTCCTCCTGATCAAGGTGGCTGCATTTCTGTCTTTTACGTATCCTAGCGCGATATCTTTGCCGCGGCAGCTGGCTGCCAAGTTCTGGGCACAACAACATGAGTCCGGTTTTTAGTTATTATTTAATTTTATTTATGTTAATTATTATATCTGTTTTGTTTGGTAACTCGTTGACTTTTCTTTGACACTTTCTTTTTGGTTTGCTCTCGCGCTCTATCTCTCTCTTTCGATTTTCTTGGCGTTTTTCTTGGTAACGTTTTTTGCACTTCTAACCCACAGCGACCGCCATTTGAAATTCACGACACGCGTAGCGCCGGCGACGTTGAAACCAAAACTGAAACGGCCACCGCAACGGAAATTGATTCGCGAAAGTGGCCAGCACCCAGCACCGTGTGGCCACGACAACGTCGCCGTTGACGTCCGCGAGGCGGGAGGAGCAGGTGGCCTGGGAGGCGGCGGCGGCGGCAGCGGCAAAGAGAGACGAAGGCGGCTGCTCCGGCGACCAACGATCCACTGTCCTTGCCAGCTACGCCCACACACACACACTCTCTTGATGGCCTCGCTTTTCGCTTTTCCGCTGCTACTGTCGCTGCTTTTCCGCTGCTGCTGCTGCTGCTGGTGATTTTTCCTATGCCGCCTGGCTGGACGACAATTTCTGGCTATTTACTGTGCGGCTTCTGTTATTTTTCCCTATTTTTTCCCTCGATGATTGAGTTTTTTTTTTCTGCTCTCTAGCGCCCACAAAGCGGCTGCTTTTTAATTTTGTTCATATTTTCCCTGCGATGGCCGCCTTGTGTAGCCACCGAAAATTCGTTGATTTCTTTTGGTTTTATTTTTAACATTTCTTTGGCTTCAAAAATATATTTTTAGTTTCTCTCTTGGCCAAGTGGTCGGTTTTTTACGCTCTGCCTCCACTAATTCAAATATTGTTATTCGATGTTATGCCTTCTGGAGCTGTGCCATAAAAAAAAATATTAAAAAAATATATATTAATCAGAAGAATGGAAAAACATGAGTTCGATTTGCTTATTGTTGCCCCGATTATAATCACTTTTGTATATTATCTAGATGCCGCCGCTGGCATTTGTATTGATTTTAGTCAATATTTGTTTATTTACTGACGTAGAAGTTGAGTTGTTGATGTTGAGCGTGTTTTGCGGACTTTTATGCGAATAAAACAGGGTGTTATTTTTGTTTCTTTGTTTGGCTTAATCTCTAATTATGCTTTTACAGGGTGTTGATAAAAATGAGCTAGGGAAAAACCTTATATTACAATATATAATTTAATTTAAATAATTATAAAACGGAAATTACTTTTAGTTTATGCCTAATGCATAAATTCTTTAATATTCTATTCATATTTCTATATTTTATTTCTTCATGACAATTTATTTTGCAAACCTTCCCAAACTCAACACAACACCCTGTATAAAAGCCATGATTTATATGACAACAGCTGGGCGAAAGAATGTCACTCGCTTCGGATGCCTTTTAGCGTACAGCCGCCGCCATATCTATACATCTAAATCTCTGTGTGTATATTTTTCTATGGCTCTCTGGTCAGTCGGTGTCTTCGGCCACGCCCCGTCCGGCTGCTAAGTGGGGTGGGAAAATGTCCTAGCTGTTTTTTGCGCGCCCCTCGGGGTGGAGTGGCGGGGATATAGCCACATTTATTTAGAATACTGAATGTGGCTTTGGCAATATGCGCTATACTCTACTATATATTTATTCATTTCGATGTATATTTATATATTTATATTTTTTCCCGAATTTATTTCCTGATGATGATGTTTTATTTTCATGTTCGCACACGCTTTCAACGCCCGTTCATTTCGGCCTGGCCAAATGTGTTTGATGTTGTTGCTTCTTGGCCACTCGAATGTTGGTGGCCACGAGCTTGAAATTAGACTTTGATCACTCGCGCAAGGGGGTTTTTTTTTAATTTTTTCATATTTCCGAAAACTTTCTCGGATTGCAAAACGGAGGATACACTGTTAATTAAATAAATAAAAGTGTCCGCATGCCGAAGTTCCCTCAAATATGAGCCAAGCCATATGGCCAAAGGGTTGACGATTTCTTGCATATGTTTTATTTTATTATTTGATTTTTTTTATGTCTGCCACTGCCACGCCCTGGCGCTTTTCCAAGTTGAACAACTGCAAAGATAAGAGAGAGAGGGAGGGGGAAAGTGAATATACATTATAAGTAAAATATTATTTAAGCATACATAAATATTGGTAGAGGGACAACAACAAAAGCAAACATTTGAAAACATTTTCCCGCCATATTTATTTTATAAATAAAATACAACAATCTCTTTTTTTTATGAATGCTCAGCTCATCAAAATGCTGCCGCAGAGGCGTTTCCATCCATGCTGCTATATTGGTATCTTGTTTTTATAATTTTTAAATTTATAATTTTGCCTGGGGCGGAGGCAGCACTCGGTTCTGAAGGCGTGTGGGCGTATAATTAATTTTGTGGCAAAACGAATTTCCTTCAGTTTAATGTATAAATAGATTAAAAGTTGATTTAATTAATGAGAGTTCCCAAAGCACCACGAGCAAACGGTGTGGAGGAAGGGTTTTTAATCGGAAATTGGTGTCTTACACATTTGGTACACGATTTTTCTTTAATTTTAATTGATTCATAGGTATTGAGCTAATAAATAAATTAGAAAATTCATGAATAAAACAAACCTTTCAAACCCTATCGACTTTTTATAGTTACTAATTCCCATAAATTCAGCAAATTAAATAAAATAACACAATATTTATCTCAGTGCCTAAGCACACACATTTTCCCATCGAATTTGTCAGCCAAAACACGGAATTTCGTTGGCCAACGCAGAAGGTTAACGGATGAGTGACAAGCGATGACAGTGTCCCGGCAACGGAAGCCCGAGCTATGGAACGATGGAACCCCTCAGATGCGCCGGACGCAGCTGTCTTGTGTATCTGTATCTGCGTATCTGTACCCGTATCTCTCTGCACTCATATCAACAGCCACAACTACAGCAGCATCCACATCTGGGGATGTATCTTCATCTGCAGTAAACGAGCAGCAACATTAGCGACAGCCAAATGCCAATGTTAATGTCACGAAAATCATTTTTTAAATTTAATTTCGCTCTGCGTACTGTTCAAATACACACATCGCACATATAGTCGACGCTATATGTTCATGTTCTTGGCATTGGACGGCCTCGACTAGTTTAGTTTCTGGTTTGTGTGTTGCCAAATTACGAGGCCCCCGAGTGAATATCATAAACGTGGTCGGGGGAAAGTATCAATGGACTCAAGAGAGCCTGCTCCAGATCTGTGCTAATTAAGCCCAGCATAAGTATATACATATACGTATGTTGGGAAGTACTTGCTGAGCTTGGAGCCTGCTCTATCTTGCTTAAACTTTTAATTAATTAACTTGCATTTATTTTTATTTAGTAAACAAACACTTGTTCACACACGAAAACTCTCTGTTCCGTTTTCATTTTTCTCCTGTGGGTGGAGTGTGTCGTCTTTTATTTGCTCTTGGCAATTTGACAAGCCCCCACCCAGGCACACCTGTTCCATCTGTCGCATCAGCAACTTACACACGCACACACCTCAGCTGCACTGAATGGTTTTCTTTTCTGTTTTTAAGTCCCACTCCCTTTCTTTAAAGAGTTTAATTTGAAAATTCCAAGAATTTCTGTTTGCCAATTATGAAAATAATTTCACTTAAAATATAAAGTGGATTGCAAAATATTTTTTCATAAGTTTAATTAATGTCAAAATGAAGGAATTTTCACTATTATTGTATATACAAATATTGTCAATTTATTTATGAGAGTAAAGTTTAATAAAAGTCTTACTTTAGAGCTCTTATTTAACTTAAAACTTTGTAAAAAGTTGTTAAATTTAAAACCACAAAGCTATACAAATATTTTAAATAATTCTCTTACACAAATTTCAAAAACGTTTTCATTTATTGAGAGCCAAAAGCTGAATTGATATTTGAAAATAAAAACCATTTCATTTAATTGTCTGCGTCAGTTAGCTGGACATCCATAGAAATTTATATTTCTTGCTGCTATTTTCATTGGCTCAGCGCAAAACAATTTTAATTTCATTAACATTTTTATTTTGCCATGGTGATTTTCTTATATTTTTCATTCGATTTCATTTGTGTTGACAAGGTGCTTGACTGCCATCATCAAATCCCACCAATCCCGTAGAAAAAACAACAGAACGCTGGGGAAATCAACATTGAAGTGCCACTGAGGACTGTCTGGCTGGGCATTTTTTAATGCATATAAATTGAGGACCGATTAAAGGCGATTTATTTTGATGGATACATTATTATGAATATTATAATCAACATCCAACCACACACTCACATCAATGCAGTTGTATTCTTAATGGAATCCCATTCCAATTTAGACACGCAGCCTGCAAATAAATCACAGAAATAAAGCCCCTGTAGTCCCCAGGTCCATGCCCCATTTCTCGTTGTATGCATTGACTATACTTTTACATATTTAATTTTCGCTTTCTACATTGCAAATCTGACTCAGAAGAGGCACACAGGAAAAAATTGAATGTGAAATGTTAAGTTTGAATCAGTTTTGTGCTGCTGATATATTATAAATAATAAATTGAGCCAGTAGGGGTGAATGCTCTAATGCAATTTTGGATACTTTAAACCTCTAGCACGTCCACCGATTCACTTATTTAATTTCTCCTCTCTCTGTTTTTCAATTTATTTAATGAGATGACATTCAGAAACTTTATGAAATTTAACGGACAGTCACACTCTACAAATTTTGCATTCGAAATTTTATTTTCTGTGTACACACACACACGCCGGGGGGAAAGCTCTTTTCAATTTCGAGTTCCATAGATAAATATGCCAGGCTGCCAACTGTAAGCGATTTAGAGAGGGGGCTTCTCTCCACACACAAGCCCCAGCTCGAAGCTGGAGCGACGCCCAAGGCGTTGCGATTTTATTGGCCGTAAAGTAGGCAGCCATGAAATAGAAGTAGTAGGGATCTGGATCTGGATGTGGAACTGTGTAGGGATGAGGAGGGTCTTGGTCTGAGCGAAACACGAGCGGCCATTTAAAAGCCATTGTAGCTACATCCACAAAGTCCGCACAATGAAAAACGAAACTTGGCTAAATAGACGGCAAAAAATGCGCGCCGATTGATGCCCCATTGTGGCTTAAAGGAGGAGGGTGGGCGAATCTGAAGGATAAGCCACACAAAACAAATGTCAAAGTCAACACCCAAACCAAGGCAAACACAAATAGAATCCCGCCCTTCCTCCTCTTATTTTTCCCCTCTATTTCTCCCATTTTTCTCCTCCTTCGCACACACTTAAGCTGGTGCTGCTGCAGCAGCTTCGATACAATGAGCATAAAGCCAGCCAGGCAGCACAAAAGGGAAGGGGTTGTATCGGGGTTTATATAGATCGATTGCCTTGATATTTCACGACCAGGCCACTTCAACTCTAACGTGCTCTATTCTATTCTCCATTATGCTGGAAATTCGGTGGGATACTGCACTCAACGAAAAGTTCGAGGAAACTCTAAGCTTACTTACTAGCTTTGTATGCTTTATGGTAAATCTTTTCCTCGAATTAAATAGAATTTTCTTGGGGTTTAAGTACATTTTAAAATTTATTTCCATATGTTTAATTCCTTAATAAATACTTTTTATTTATTATTAACATCATTAGCTATTTTTAAATATTTATTTTCTTGTGTACAGCATTAGAGATTCCCTATCCCCTTTCCTCTCCCTAGATTTTATTGTCTTCTGCGCCAGCATAGCTATAGCGACCCTCTTGAGATTGCGGCATCGAACGTCGAGTGGCGCGGCGATTAATGAAAATTGCTTAATAAGCATTATTGTCTTACTGGCATTAAATTGTTTAGAGCAACATTCAAGGGGGAACAATGTCGCATTGTTCTCGAAAGAGTTGCCTTCCCAGCGACTAATTGATTGGGAAGGGAGGGAAGAAAGGGACTGATGCTGCTGTCCAAGAAGAGCCGCTGGTGCGACATCTTCAGGAATTCAGGACTCGCATCCTTGACAGCATCTTGACAGTGCGCCAGGACGCTCTCTTTGGCTTTGACTTTGGCTTTGCCTGTTCCAGGAAGAGCGGCTTCCGTTTGTCATTTCCAGCTTGTGCCTGTGTGCTGGCCGTGACAGCAAACTGTCAGAAGTTCGGCGAGCGTTGCGCTGATTGACGAACCCACGCGGATGTACCTCTTTTGCCACCAGAGTCCTTCCGAGAGTTCCTCTGTTCCCCTATACCCTGGTCCTTCCGCGATGACGACTCAATGTGTCCGACTCGTTATCAGCTCAATGCCAGGGGTCAGGGCTTAATGAGCGCTTGTCTAGCATTGACAGAGCGCCTAAGTGGCTTTGAGTCTTATCCTTGGAATCCCGAAACTGATGCCTCACGCCTGTCAGCCAAGTACGAATGGCTGCAGGCAGCTGGCCCAAATCTGTCCATTGTGCCAGTCTAGTTTGAGCCAGAAGGCAATCGGACATTATTTGTTCTAGCCTGATTGATGTATAGGCATTGCAATTCTTTCTGCAAAGTCATCAGGTTTCTTTTTTGAAGTAAATAAACATTTTTAGACAATTAAATGGTACATTTTTTTGGGTTCTAAAGGATAAAATCAGGATTTAAATGATTTTGATTATGGTAAAAGATAAATACATCAATTGAAAGATACATTTTTGTAAAGCTGTTATTTAAATTCATGTAGATAGAGACATACATTGAACATGAATTATTTCGTACAAATTATTTGACAGTTCAATTAAATTATTCAGCACTCAATTATGGCATTTTAAAAAGATTTTACCTTCAAAATGCTCTCTGCTGTTTAATCCTTTTAAATATTTATATGACAACAGCAACCAATAAAAATATACACATTTACCTAAACTAACTTGGAGTCCATTTACTGAAATGGAATCCGTTTTTCCTTGGCCAACCTTAAGTTCCTGTGGCTTTATAAGTGCTAATAAACCCAAGGCTCTCTCAAACTGGACACCATTAGCCGCCTCCCCTTTGGCAGTGACCCATGAATTTGGCCATTAATCTGACCAGGCCAAGTTCGAGCAAAACCCATTTGTCAGTCCATCAGGTATAACAACCAGACTGGAAGCCGCCTGCCAAGGTCCTCGAGAGAGTGTTTACTTGCAGATATCAGTAAATTGATGATGCTCGCTTCCGCTGCAACCTAAAAACCAGTTGTTGGGTACTGCAAATTAATAGACCCTTTTGGAGAAGAGGGCCAAAACGACGAGCAGCTTAAGCATGCTGTCGTATTTTATTTGGCAGAGAAAAGCTCTCTCGTTTTCCCGGAAAAGCTGAAGTATTTTTCCAGCTGCGCCTAATGGCACCTGCAGCTGCCTGGAGGAGACAGCCGTGGCATTTCCTCCTAAAAAGGAATCCCTGTTCACCGACCACACGGCTCATGCATATTCATGCGGGCGAGACTTCCGTTTCCGTTACTTCCACTAACCTCCAACGACCACGCCCACAAGGAATCGTGCCCGGCAACTGGGTTTATAAATGACTCATGGACCACTCTCGAGTTCAACGCCATTTTACGAAAATTGAAACAATTTCAATTCGATTTTTCGAGTCTCACTCAAGGCTAGGCCCTGACTTGCTCCAATTTCGAAATTCTCCTCGTGCTTCTCGTGCGCCTCGCACATGCCAATTGCAAAGTTTTGCTAGTTGAGCTTAAATGCCAAGCAGTCGGAAAGTGAAAATGCATATGACAAGCGCCTGCAGTTGCAGTAACCCCAGGTGGCACACTAAGGAAAATTGGGTTTAGATTGAGGGGTAGATTCAAGATTCAGGATCATATTCCATTTAAAAGATAGGTAAAAGAAAAGACATGGAAGTTATACAAGGTTCAAGATTATAGTTTATGGATAAGCAAGGAAATGGAAATACATTTTATGAATAAAATGCGAGCGAAAGAACAGGTCAAGTCAAACACTTATCTTACAGATTTCAATTTCTTTCATTAAATAATATTTAAAGGCTATTTAACTCTATTTAAATTTAAGTGAAATCATAATATGAATCATCACATATTGTTAATTTTTTTCTTGTGCACCCATACCTTACTGGCAAATTCAGAGTCAAAATGACGAAGGCCTTGGCTCGTCTTACATGGGAAATTAAACCCCAAATATGAAACATCCTCGAGCTGCCAGGCATTCTTGAGGCCCGACATGAACTGCTCGAACTGAAGCCATCAAATTATGGGCCAAAATGGTGCTGGCAAATAAGGTTATCAAATAATTCAGCCGTCGCGAATGCGAGGAATGTGGAAGATGAAGTTGTGCTCTGAAAGGAAGCTCCTTTCGATGTCATCGTACTTACAATTGGGGAATTGGGGTCGCCCCGAAGTATGCAAAGTATTTTTTTGGCGAAGCATATCCATCCGACTTTATGGCTGGGCAGAAAAACAAAAATTGCGACTGCGGCCATTACCAAACGAATGAAAGTAAAGGAATTTCGGAGAAAAAACTAAACCAACTTTTGAGCCGCCCATATAATCCGGGCAATAAAAAACCAAGCAGGGAAATAAAACCAAAAATGCGTCGCACACAGAGACGAATGAGTGTGTGTGTCTTGGCATGAAATAATCAAAAGCAATGAATTTATATTCTTTATATTATAATTTATGGCGCGTATTTCGTTAAATCTACGAGACAGCCGGCGAAGGCCGCAGCACGGCCACAGCCACTGCCACAGCCACACACGAATTTCCACGCTGGCTTTTCACATTTTCACATTCCACGCGTGGCCAGCGATTTTCATCGCTCTGCGTTCTGATTATTAAAAAATTTGTGTGCTCTGGCATTTTCATTTTCATTGCGTTCATTGGGTCGTGTTTTAGTCGGTTCTCTCTTCTCTGCTAGCTTTTCATTCGTTTTCCAGCTTTTTCGCCCTTCCGCTTCGAACACGAATAAAGTACTCACTCGCACATCCCAGATAGCTAAGCACTGGACGGCCTTGTCCGCTCCCCTGCATCGTGTTGACAAATTCAAATTCAAATAAACTGGTTGCCAGGAAAAACCCCGTTCCGGAAAAATCTTTTCATCCATGGCTTTGCCTTTTTATGGCTCCCGAAGGGATAAGACTGCAAAAGCGCGATGTTTGGAAGGGTGAAAACTTGTTATTTTAAGCGTTTAATGAGAGACTAAACTGGAAACATTTTACTTGAGGTAAGGTTGAATAACAACTGCTTTTGGGAGAGAAATCGTTACTTAATCTGTAAGTCTTAAAGGCCACTGGCTAAGAGCCAAGAACTTAAGTTGAAAACTCTATGCCGCAAAGGGCATAAAAATATTGGCACAATGGCAAGTTTACTCAACTCTCAGTTCGCCGACGAAGCGCGAACGAGTTTCGCAATTATGCATTGAAATGGGAATAAATATTTATGAAAGACTCGGAATTCGGACCGCCCTCGGAGTGCATGGCAATTAGATGCAAATGCCAAGGGAGACCCGACACTAACCGTTTGCCAATATATGACCCGAGTCCCCGAGAGGCTTTTCGGGCGAAGTCCTTTCCAATCAAATCCTCTGCTAATGGCCTGTGCCTGTCCCCAGTCTGGTTGAGTGATCCAAATCATCGAGAACTTTGAATTTTAAGCAGCTTACTTAGAGTTCGGTTAGGGTGCGTATGTCCAAAGCAGATGTAGTTAAATGAAAGCGGATTTATTGCAAACCACACACGCAGCACACACACATGCTGGCCCAACAAAAGCGTACAAACAATTAGGAAAATCCGTTTTCTATGCTTGGCAAAATTTTAATTTTTGCGCATAAATAGCATTATGGCTTTGGAGTAAGTTGAGCAAACCGCAAAAGCTGCTGCTCCATAAGAGCAAATAGCAAGCGCATGGCCACAGCCCGGCCGGGCGGACAGGAGACCCCCAGTGGAGCGATGAGCGATGGGTCAGATGTGAACTTTGATGGATATTAAATTTAGCACGCAAATGGCCTTAAAATATAGCTCCATATGTGGCCGTCAGTGATGGCAGTTTAAGCTCATTCAAAGGCACTAATAATAAGCATTTTTTATTAAAGAGTCTCTGGAGAACAAAATTTGTTAGCTGGAAAAGTATGTCTATATTTTATTTCAATTTATTGTAAATGTCTTCTTTGCTCCACATATTTTTTCGAATTGATTTGTGTTGTTTTGTGGCCAGCACTGTTGTCCACTTTAGAGCAAGGCGAGCGGGCGTTCGGCGGTCAGTGAATTAAAAGCTTAAACAATTACTTAAACAGACATGCCACAAAATTAGTTTGGGTCCTTTTTCGGAGCGGCCAAACACAGGAGACGGAGACTCGAACACACAATAGCCCTGCAGGATGTCCACTCGGCTGACACAAAAAGGCAATGCAATTACAGCAAAACACACTACACACACACACACTTGACGTTGGCAGGCAAATAATTTTAAAAGCATTTCAACAAAATGCAATGGAATGTGAAGAAGTGGGTGTGTAGCCGGAACCTGGACCTGCTGCTCATGGCTGGCAGCGTTTTCCAGATGAAACTGTCGTTTTGTTTCTGTTTCTGTGTTCAGGAGTTTTTCCCTCCATCGACTCGAAATCTAACCAGGCAGCTTGTTGCTCGCTCGTTGTTCAAGATTGAATTGGAACCAGAGCACCGAGGGCTCAAATTTATTAACAGCACAGTTTCCCCCAACAATAACAGGCTCCGCTTTCGAGTGTACTACTTCATAGTTACCCAACTTTTCCTGGGTGCCCTGTTTTCTGTTTGCCATAATGTGTCCCAGAAGCTTGCTCCGAAATAACAAACACGGTCGGCAAAGTGATTTTGTGTATGCAGGACTCCACCGGCAGCTCCTCCTCCTCCTCCGGAACACAGAATCCCTGCTCATCCGCAGCTCGTGGCAGTGATTTTGTTTTTCTATATACCTCGCAATGGGAGGACATAGGGGTATACTGGATTTTTCGTATATTATTATGTTATTTCTACAGTTGCTATATTTATGTTATTTATTAACGATCGATACAGTTTTGAGACTCTCTGCGAAGTCCTACGTGAATCGCTGTTAAGGTTACCCTTACGATATTTTCAATATATAAAAAATATAAAAATATAAATATTGTTCTTGCCCCTTTAAACAAACTATAACTTTAATGGCAAAAGTTTTTCTTTTCTGTGGTCATTTAACTCAAAGCAACTATGTAAAAACATTTCAAATTAAGGATTCAGCAATTTAAAATCAAAAATTATGTACCAGACATCCCCTAGTTGTAGTTTTAAAATTTCCTTCTATATGTTGCCATTCCCAGTGCACAGTAATGAAATGAAAAGTCAAACAAAGCTGGAAACAAATGCACCGAATTAAAGCACATTGTTATTTGAATGAAACTGAAAATGAAAATGAAAAATCCCTGCCATGCAACGGAAAATTCTTTGGCCCGTTCATTTTACTGCTGCTACTGTTGCTGCTGGTGAAAGTGACGGCTTATGGGGTGGAAAGCATTTTGGAAATGTGCCAAACGGAAGTGGCATGGCCGAACAAGTGCAGCAGCGATGTGCTCTTGCCCCGAAAATAGCTGTGGCCCCACACTGCCAGATTAGCCGGGGCTTACTTCACTAATTGGCAACCGAAAACCCAAACTCAACACAACTCAAAGAGGCGGCAACAGGGAAAGCAATCAGGGCTCAAAGCCCGCTGCTAGTTGACATCAATTGGCAGCGACAAAGGCAGTGGGGCAGAAACCCAAACGGAAAGCCCTGATTAGGGGCTCATTGAAAATCCATAAAAGTCACTTGCATAATCAGCGTAATTTTTTGTGTGTACCGGCCATAAAGGCCAACCACCCACCGCGCCATAACCAAACAGCATCAGGTGAGCCTCAATCATCCAATGCAATTTAGTCGAATGGCAAAAATGAACTCGGCCTGGGGGAGCAATCAGAATCGGTTGGGGGGAAGCGTTGGAAATAAAAAGGAGCATGGCTATATTGAAAAGTCGCTGCGTTGTCAGCACTTCCAAAATTCATTTGGCGGAACCGAGAGCAAGCTCCGAGCCGAAACAGTTTCAAAAACAACGGAAACGCACTGCCAACAATGGCGAAAGCCACGCACACGCACATGCCATACGAGCATTGCGAATTGCGGAAAGACTGTAGCATACTTACGAGCGCAATTTACCTTGTTGTTTGCCAAAAAAAAAGAAAGCAGAAAATGTTTATTGCTCACACAGCAAAATAGAGCACAAAAAACGAGACCAGAAACACACATCCACTCAGCAGCCAGAGCCAGCCCACATGCTTATCCCACATCCATATGCGACTGAATAACGAACTGAGGCCATCGGGGGTCGCCTTGGCTCTGCTCCTGGTCCCTGCCTGGTCTCTGTTTGCTCTTTGGCTAAAAGTTTTATTACCGTTCCGTTGCCGGTGGTTCCTTGTGCACCGGGCTCGTTATGTGTTTATTCAATTTGGCCGCCTTTTCAACTGTCCTGCAGTCGTCGCCAGTCCGACAGTCGGCACCGTCCACTTGGGAGGGCCTACTGACTGGTTTTTTATGAGCACATTGCGGATAGGTTGATCAGAGGAGAAGTCATGACCCTGCTCCTGGCCAGGGATGATGAACACATCTTGGCTTGTAGAGGAGGATTTCATAACAGAACGCGAGGGATTATTACTTTGGGTTCGAGTTTTGAAACCTATTATTAGCAATCAGCGCAAAGTATTTATTTGAACATTTTTATTGTTGGCTTAAATAGACATTAAACCGTTCTTTTAATGTAAATACTTGACTAAAGTACTTGGAAAAAATTAACTTAATAAATTATGTAAATAAATTGATATGTTGTTGTGAGCTTACAGACTGAGTATTCTTCCAACCACATATCTGTATCTTAAATAAAAGCCCAATTCTGGGAAATCTTGAATGGCATCAGCTTCAGAATTCCAGCAGCCTTCGCTTCAGCTCCTCATTCAATACGATGACTGGCTCTGCCGGCAATTGGAATGCCGAATACCGACCACCAAATACCGAAATAGCCAGGCATAATGAAGGCATCGAATTAAACGAGTGCCGAGCGGGAGCCCTTTATGTTTGTTAACACGCTCTGGCCGCCGGTTTATGGCCAGCACAAATGTGGGCTAATAAAGTGAAAGTGGTCGCCGGATGAAAGCCGGAGCAGATCATAAATGTTTATGCGACTACTTCATCGGAGAGCAGAGCACTGGACCAACACACACTTGTCAGGGAGAAACTCCGAAGAATTTTCTGCCGCTAGAGATTCCGGCGACTCTCCTTCTAGTTTAGCGTTTTTCTCGTGAAAACCAGCAGCGACATTGGTGAGTGGGAGTGACTCCGACTGGCACTGGCTTTCCATCTTCGTTGCGACATGACAAGGACCCAGACAAATGGGCTGCAAGTGCACGAGGTCAGCGGCGGAGTCGTAAAACGGATTTTCAGTCAAAGCCGCTGCCACATTTAAGATTTCGCTGTGGCTTTAAGGAAAGATTACCTAAGCAGCAGATAACTTGACAAAATGTTTTTCTTACGAGACAAAAACAACGGAATATCTATAAAAAAAAAGTTAAAGAAATTTGCACTTGTCAAAGCTTGTCTAAGTTTAAAATGTGAAGCTTGTATTTATATTTGTTAGGTACTTTAATTGTTATGAATTAAATAAATCTAAAGCCTTTAAGGCCAATATTATTAATCCTCTTACACACACAATTTCACATGCTAGACATGACACATTTTTCACAGGAAAATCTTCTACCGATTATGTATATATTTTTTTCCTTCTGTGGTTATGTCTGGCAGCTGCCTGAATCTAATAAACAAATTCCTCCATCGATTCTAGGCTCTTAGGCAGGAGTCTAGGAGGTGTGTAGACGGTCTGTAAGAGGAGCTTTGTGGAGGCTGAGGAAAAACGGTATCTTGCCCCCCAAGATGAGCCTGGATTTAAGCTCAAGTGCGGCTGGCAAACTGGCACATTAATTGCGCACTTTGGGGGCATTAGGCGTCTTATAATCGATAAACCTCAGGGCCCAGAGCCCGTTACCTGGTCAACACCTCCAGTGGCTGCAGCCGCAAGACAACTCTCGAACATGCAGCAACCAACCCACAGACTTTGGAGGAGGCGTTGTCCATGAGGTGCGGATGCTAACACATGTTAAGTGCAAGTACGGTGCGGTTCATGTCTGTATCGATGCGGTTGTGTGTCGTCCCCACTTGGGCTTTGGCGCTAAACGCTGCCTTAATTATGAAAACTGTTTAACTGTCTGGCCGGGTCGTTAGCTAGCCTTAATTAATGTTATTTAATTCGCAATTAAATATGTGCATTCATTACACACATACCGCAGACACCTCCGCACACACATACGCACACACACGACACCAATTGTCAGCGATTTACAAATAGTCGTATTTAATTTGGCCAACTATTACCTCTGCTCCTGTCATACATAAATAATTGCACACGACGCAAGGCTGGACACTTCAAGCTGCCGCAGCAAGTTGTCTCTGAGGTATTTTTGCTCGAGATGAACGGCCCGGGGAAAGCTCCTGGGCCTGGTCAGCGGCAGGCAAAAGCCAATATTACTTTCTGGCCTAATGCTGTGGTGCACGGAGAAAAATCGTTCAATGTTAAT
Organism: Drosophila ogumai; assembly: GCA_018904815.1. NCBI lineage: Eukaryota > Metazoa > Arthropoda > Insecta > Diptera > Drosophilidae > Drosophila > Drosophila ogumai. The sequence goes on along the minus strand of JAEIIJ010010895.1, from coordinate 5,130 downwards.
GGGGGAGTTAACCTTCTTAGATGATTAATTCTTGTAAGTTTTAATAAATAATAACATTATCTACCAAAAAAAATAACTGACTCTCTTGATAATTCTTATTGTTATAAGGTCTTTTGAATATATATTTGTATTTATAGTTTAATCAATTTATCACAATCCATTGGTCATTAATATACCCATCTTATAAAAAAGGAGAAGCCCTTTATGACATATTTCCCAAATAATTTGATAAAGGTCTGGCTTCCTTTACCTCAGGATAAACCCTTTTCTTGCTCTGTATTTCTGCAGAACATTTTTCCTTATTTATGCCAGCACTTGGGCTGCGTGTGTGTGGGTGCGAACTAAACGTGGCACTTAAAGTGTCGGCAGCTCGCACAGCACCTTCTTCTGCTTCTTCTAACTCGTCCGTGCATACATACATATGTATGAGTGGGAAATACCACATATAGTGTGCAGGTTACGCACAGGCATAAGAACAGGCAGGGAGGCCATTACCATATATCATGCGTTACATGGACGACGGACCTATTCCACTTGCCAGGCAGAGGAGGAGCAATTCTCGATTGGAGTTGCTGCGACTGCCACTTGACGGAAAGTTGAATGCCCCACTCAGAAATGCAGGGAAGGAATGGGAATGGGAATGGGAATGAGAGCTCCTGACAGTTGGACAGACACGCTTCTATCTCCAGATGGCTCAATCTCAACCCTACTCCTAGCTGTATTTATTCAGCTCTGGGAGCTGTGATCCCACTCGGCTAATCCCATTTGCCGGCCACTTGAAATACCCAAAAAGCTCACATTGTTTAAGCCAACAATCAAATATTCAACGGGGCCCGGCTCTGGGCCATGTTCCTGTTTTTGGCTCCGGTTTGGAATCGGATTCGGATTCAGGGTGCTCCCTCCGGTTTTGTTCCGCCGCAGCGCTGGCCAAATTCGGTTTGCATAACATTAAAGCTTTAAGGGATTCCCTTTTGGCCCAAAAATAAAAAAATAACCCATTTACACACTGACATCGAGTCTCAAATTCGCCTAACTGAATTTTTACTTCGAGTATTTGAATGAAAAATTTCATTTAATATTCGATCAGCAACCTTTTTCCAATTCCACCATGTTTTGTGTTTGCTATATACATTTCAGATCTGGCCGCAATTACATAAATCAAAGGGGGAATCCTCGGATTCTGTTGGCTCTGGGGCCACTGTTCCCAGCTCGGGTTTTAGCAGCAGCCAACAGCCGTATTTTCACATCATTCCACATCAACTTTGGCCAACAAATCGGTGGATACATACTGTTATGCATGAACAATAAAAGTTTATGAAAGAAAAATTAGAGATATTTAAAGGATTTTTATAAAATATTAGATAGATATATATAAACCCTTCTTAAATGAACTACAGATCATAGACTATTTCTCAAAAAATACATCTATATAGACTTTTAAGTGGTTATCCATTTTGTATATATTTTTTCCTCAGTGATTTTCCAGCTATATGCACATATATAGGCCGACCCGTCGACGGCCCATTTGACTGCTGAGTTGGAACGTCGACTGTCGAGCCTGGCAAAAGCCAGAAAAGTGGATCAAGGCAAGAAGTAAAAAAAAAATGGCAGCGTAGGAAAAACAATCTGTACATTAGGCAACTGAAATCAGAGAGCGGCCCAACTCAAAACATTGCAAAACTTGAGCTTATGCTCATTGAACGGGTTGTTCTTGTTGGCGAACCTTCGCTTCATTTTTCGCCCCGCTTTTCACTTCGTTTTTCCCTACATTTTTCCCTTTTCGCTATTCGCATTTCGCATTTATTACATGGGCTGAAAAGTTTTCCCTTCGCCAAGGCAATCGGGGGCAATTTCGCAGGTTTTATGATCCGATCGCTTAAGGCCTCCACCCTCCAGCCTTGACTTGGTTCGTTAATGTGTATGTGGGGGGGTATCACTTCCGGTTTATCAAAGGCCGACCCCGTTGACAAATATGCAGAGACTTTTGGGCCATTGGAATGCGGTCAGTGTAACGCTAACAAGACATTTAGCATTTGCAAAGGGGCCCAACAAAACAAGAAAAACTCTCGCCTCACCATTCTTGGGCCCAACTTTTGCAATAAATTTTTGGTTTTGCCATGGAAATACAAAGTTTTTTGGGTTGCCCCTGGGGAACAAAAAAGCTGAACAAAATACACAGCATAGAAAGGAGAACGAACGGAAGTCGGCCGGCATTAACAAAGAAATTTAAAGTCACCAACTTTAATTCGCATGTCTGGCCTTTTTTGATTGTTTTTATGGCAAATGGTAGTAGCCACATCCCTAGTGTTTGTATCTGTATCTGTCTGTGTATCTGTATCCCCTGTCTTCTTTTATTTTTCTCCATTTATTGTCACGTTAACAGCAATTTTCGTGCATAAAGTTTTACTTTCGTTTTGGTTTCGGTCTCCAGTTTCCGTCTCGCTTTTCGGTTTATATGTTTCATTGGCTTTGGCAGTTTGTTTGTTACTTTTTATTGTTCCATCAGAATACAGTGTCTATATAGACTTTATGTGTGTCTGCTCTCTGTGTGTGTGTGTGCTAGTTGGTCGTTCGTGTCACTTAACGGTAAATTCAAATTACCATTTAATTTATCGCTGTCACCGTTATGGCTGTCGCCTGTCACAGCTCCTGCTGCCTGCTACCCTGCCAGCCGTATCCTTGTCTCCTTGTATTTGGGCCTGTGCGCTGAATTTATTGAGGAAACCCTTTAGCGTACACCAGCCGTTATCCTTGCGCTCATATTTGGCAGGAGAACAAGCCAAAAGGACACACGGCATGTTGACAATCCGCAAAAAAGGGGCAGGCGACTTGGCGAATCTTAATTTAATTTACACTACAGGTGCGAGGGGGGCAGGGGTGGGTGCAAGTAGAAAATGTTGCCACATTTTGACACGTACACACGACAAAATGGTAACTCGCCCCAAAGTATGCAAAGCCAGAATGGCGAAATGGCAAACGGCTCGGAATGCACGTAACCGTAACGGTGATTTAATACCAAGCCAGATTATCTGCACCGTATATTTGTTGCATCCGGACGTGACACGAAGGCAACTTTCCAAGTTTACTCTATATAAAGTCGCAAAAATACAAATTTTTCGCTTAGAAATAACTACATCTGAGCAGGATACACATCTATGAGCATATTTTGGGGATCAAGAAAGCCATTCACGATTTCTGGATGGAAATAAACATTTTAAAAAATAGGAGAAGTCCTATAACAATCAAGGTAGCAAGTTAGCAAGGTAGCAAGGTAGCCAATATAATCCTAAGAAATTCAAATATTAATGACTTAAATCAGTTACGTTTGCCTTGATTGACGTTTCTGTGAAATTGTCCCTATTTGAATATTGGATCTTTCGCTACGTGATACGAATTGCAGGTGCAAAGCAATCACGGCTTAGCTTCTCAGCTCCCAAGCTCCTCATCTGCTCACCTTCTCATCCCCTTCTTACCTGTCCCTCTTCCAATTCCAAAATCCCCGAGTGTTGATCTCACGCGGCGACAACGTGACTTTGATACCAACATTGCTGACACCACCACCACCACCACCTGACCATCATCAGTTGCAGTTTGCGGCACAAAAAGCCATGACGCTACTTGCTCTGACTAATTTAACGAGCATCTGAGGCCTACTCACAAAAAGTTTTTCATTAAAGCCACAAATTTTAATTTTAATTAGACCCTAACGAGGGAGAGCTGCCGACAATGTACCAAAAGCTGGGCGCAGAGAGCTAGGATCTACGCACAGTTTTTGCCTGTGGGCCTATGGTGGAGTTGGATGCTTTTTGATGGTGATGTTTGAGTGCACTCGAAGAAATTTGGGTACTACTTACAGGAGTAGTATAACATTATTATAGAAATAATAATCTTAAATATATGTAGATATATTATAAATAATATTACAGTATTTTTTTAATTATTTAACCGAATTTACAAATATTTAAAGCTCTTGTGATATATACATTTTTATTAAGATTTTTTTTTTTACATACCTATACATATGTAAGCAATATTTAATTATCTAAATAATTGCGCTTAAGTGAAACTTTATTTTCTATCATTTTCCCTTTAAAAACATTCTATTTAAGACCTTGAATTTTCGGCGAGTGCATTGTTTGCGGGATACCAGGTGTGGTGGCCCGAAAGGCAGGTGTTTCAGGTGATTCAGGTGAGCCAGCTGAGCGCAGTGCAGCGCATAAAATGCTGTCGAGCACGGGCCCGAGTACGGGCGTGGCGTGTCGCACACAAAAAGGTGATGCGAAAGCGGGATTCTGCATTCAGCAACACCTAGCCGGGCGAGATACTATACACACCCGGAGATGCGACGAGATACATACATTCATGTGCGTTCATATTTTACGGTTCTGCTGCAGTTAGTCCCTGCAATTTATGCACAACAAGGGATGGAAAGTAACCCCCTTTCCCCGCATTCAAAAGGCAGGTGAGACAGGGGCGGGCTTTCATTTTGCAGTGAAAAGCGTTGTACTTACATTGAATTGCAAGTCGGCCATTCAGGACGGGCCTTTAGAATGCCACCCCGTTGCTGCCACCTGAGATTGCTGGCGAGGATTGCGGCTGGCCCCAGTTGAATTTAAAGGATTTTGCCCTGACTTGGCATTAAATTACTTTCCAGGAAAAATGCCATTTAACAGCAGGCAAAGGCAATGGCAAAGGCATTCCCGTAAATTAAATTACTGCGGTCTAGCAATGCAACGACAGAGGGCAACCGAGGGGAAAACGTTAGTTTTTAACAGATTTCCAGTGAAATCAATTTCATGCAAAAGTAATTTCCATCATCGAGTCGTTTACGGCCGAGCTGACAAATCAAACTCCGCCTCGGCCCTTGGCCAGGCTTTCAGCTTAATTGCGCGCCTTTTGTCCACGCAGCCATATCTTTTTGGTCAGCCACATTTTATGGGCCGCGGGCAGTGCAATCAAATCATGAGGAAGACGCCCGTCGAAAGTGTCATTTGCATGCAAATATAAAATTTATACTTTTTGTGGCCTGTCGAAGTGGCGCGAGGCGAGGACGAGGGCCAGGACGAGGACGAGAACGAGTGCGAAGCGTAAGAATTTCCAGATGAGAGCATCGCGCGGCTTTCACTTGAA
>JAEIIJ010010888.1:0-20320 GCA_018904815.1 Drosophila ogumai | reverse complement strand
AAGTTGGTTTGCGGTGTACATCCTAACTGTCCACAGAATCATCCGATCTACAAAAATTATGTCATTGGATAAAGCATAAGTGCCCCGAGGTACTCACGAGGCGTTTTTGTTTTTACATTTTTTTTCCCGATTTTTTATACAAATTGGAAGTCAAAACCCAGATTTTTGACTGAAAAATTAAGTTAATTTGTTAAATAAAAAATATAATAAAATTCAAAATTAAAAAAAGCTCGACGTGAGTATCTGTAGAATTCCCTTAAGAAGTTCTGTTCCAAATTTCAAACCCGATTGGTTTAGAAGATATAGAGTTACCGTGTACACCGATTTTCCAAATGGCATTTTTCAGGAGAGCGCTTTAAACTCTGTGATGCTCATACATATGTATGTACATTGAACACCAATCGACCTTCGTTCAACTCTGCATAACTTCGTCAATTTTCCAATGATTGATGTAAAACTTGGACACAATATTTTTAAGACATTAAGCCTTAAAAATATAAAAAAAAAATAAAAATTTATTTTTAAAATAAAATTAAATACCTTCTTTGTCCCGACCTGTAAGCTTCCCCTACAATAATAGTTACTGTTCTTGTGACACATTTTCCACATATTACATCCAGAACTCTCCCACAATTCATATTGCGGCTGTCAGAGGCTTAAATCTTCGTACATCAACAGTACCAGGGCCAAAAACGCATCATGAATGATAAGTCAAGTGAGCAAAAAGTGAAGAAGAGGCCACAAAACTACCATTAGGGACACAGAGCAAAAGCCACTGCAATGCTGAACGCTTTGGACGTATCTTTTGCTCACAACATTTACGACAGGAAGAAATCCATCAACTCAATTCTTTTAGCCTAGGCCTACCTTGGGGCCAAAAGTCTTTCAGCCAGAAAAAATCCAAGGGACAGAGAGAGAGCAAGATAAAACATAAAATAAAAGTTGCATTCAACACTCGCTTTCTTTGCGAGTCATGTTGTAATGGGCGCTGGAGGGCCAACTGACGAATGGTCTGCCCTTTGGCATTAGTTAAATCCTGCACTCGAAAAAACGTTAAATAGGTAATATATGTAAATATTTAAAAATGAATAAAAATACTGTTTGCACATTATTTATTTTATTTAGGTCAGCATAGAGTAGTACCAATAAAGAATTTTGTTTATACATACTATGTCCATTGATACGTTCAATTAAATTATATATAGCTATAAATGATTTATATAAAATTATGAATTTTATTATAGTAATATATAAACGATATATCATTTTAAATATAATTGAACCTTTTCGTTCAACTATTTGAATTAATCAATCTAAAACAAAAAACATAAATCAAAAGGGTGCTGACGGCTTAAGCCTAATGTAGATGCAATTTTTCAGAAATTAGTATTTTATATAACAAATATTATATTTATTATTTCCACTAATTTCTTACTGTGGATCCAGCCTAAACATCTTAAAACACATTTTACACTGTCACGGGAAATTGTTTGTTTAACATGCGCGGCGCGTTTAAAATTACATGATGAGCAGCGTTTATCAAAAAAACATAAAGTAATCAAAACAACCTAAAGGCTGTGAGGAAGCAGTGGTGCAGCTGCATTGTCTGCGAAAGATCTCGCGGATCCTACGCAACTTTCTGCCTCCACTTTATTTTTTCTTGATTACAAGTATATTTAGTTGGCCTGGCCGTCTGAGTTCGTCGTCGGGGTCTTGATTCAATCGAACGAATGGCGAGACAACGACCCCTTCGGACCCCTCAGCAGCCCCTTGCAGACCCACGCCCATGGGCAATCATTGGCGCTGAGCCCCCAGTCTTGTCTGGCGACCTATGCTGATTTCTTGGAAAGACATTATGATATTTCTTGCGGTCGCTCGATGATGAGTTGCCGTTGTCTCATGGGTTCTGGAAAAAAGAAAAAATAACTTCTGGCTTCTGTGGATCTTTTTTCACGGATGCGTCCTCCACCCTCTCACAATTAAAGGCAGTCGTCGGACTGATTACTTAATTGAAGCGATCTGAAAAATAATTATAATTCGACCAGACTGGACTGCAGCTTTAAATATAAGTATTATGGTGGGAAGAACCTTACCTATCGGATGGGAAGGTAGGACTGCTAAACTGATATTTTAAAGGTCAAGAAATAATAAAGAATACTCCTTGAAGAGATAGTGAAAACTGAGTTTATTTGTATGTACTCTACTTCTATTAAAACAACTTCAAATAACAGCAGAGTTTATTCCCTACAACAAAGATTCCTATTCGATGTGTCAGTCCAAGAAAGTCGATTTTAAATGGTATAATTAAAGCTCATTACGCGCAGCAAATGAGAAGAAATACTACGCTGAAGGAGTAGTCCCAGTCTGAGTTCCACTTCCTTGACTCTGCCTCCATAAATATCCGAGTCGGCGGCGGCAGTGGACGTAAATCTTCATTTAGTCTGGATTGTTCCGAACTTTCCCTTTTCCCCGACCTTTTCCGACTCCCCCAAGTCAAAAGTTACGCCCTGCGCGGATAGTTGCTTAAGCCAAGCCACACCGCAAATGTTGACAATTAATCACAATGATCCGGGGAATGGGAATGTGTGCATAAACCCATACAGTGCGTTGCAAAGCAATAAAGCTGATTTAATTTGAAAATTATTAACTGTGAGAAAAAACATTAGCAATAATAAACGATTTCAGAAAGCCCTGTTTGTGTCAGGACGAATTGATCTCGAAAATACATTTTCTTACTTCCTCATAGAAAAATTCGCTGAATTCTTATCGGATCGTTGTGAAACGCACTGTGCATGTAGGGTCCAGTCCATAATTACGAGCTTGGAGTGGCTGATACTTATATACTTCCACTGCCCCTGCCCATTTCCCAATCCCCCCCATCGGATCTCATTTCGCCTTTTTCTCTGACACACCCGAGCTCAGTCCGCACTTGAAGACTTGAACTTAATCGGCTCTGAGAGACCAGATAAGACCGACAGCTCCCCGCCGACTCCCCGGCTGGCACTCATTATCGAGTAACGGTTAATGCACGCATAAATTAATTATTTTACAGGCAATCAACGTCGAATCAGATTCGAAACTCGACCGCCAACAGAATGTTAATTACCAGATCCAGAACCAAAACAGAAATAGACATGGAAATAGAAAGAGTGGCTCCGCAAAGAAATGTGTTGGTTATGTAAACTACAGATCAAAGTGCAGGCGATAAGATTCTCCACTATACTCTCCCATTTTCGATTCTCCAGAAAGAATCTCAAGTACCGAAAACCGGTTGAGTTGGAGGTTCATGACAGCGACGCATCAAACACCCAGACTTGGGTCAAAGTCCCAGCAATGGAAATTAGTCAAATAAATCAAAGGGGGGAAAATGGTATTTAGAATGAAATATGGAAAAGTTCTCTTGGGTAATGAGTGTGAGGTCATCGCTCAAATTCTGTGGGAAATCTTGCACGTGTTTTATAAGAAAATCACTTATTTTGGAGCTCAACTTCAGCCGTCTTTGACAATCAAAACATATTTAACAAGTAATTTGATACGGAATTTATTGAAATAAAACAAAATGGTTTCAACTACTTTACTCTAAATTAACTCGTACGTACATATGGACGAAAAATATCTAAGGTTATCTTAGATCAGAGCATGAAGATATATATAAATTTTTCTGTATCAATTCTCTCTTTGATGTCACCTATTCAAAGCGTATAGCTTAGAAAAGTATTCTAGTTTCTTACAAAAACTCTATTTGCTTATCTTTTGGTCTCTCGAGCCGGATAACATTCTTCGTTCTGAACAAAACCTATCCAGAGTTTTAAGCAGCTTGCTTCTCTTTTTATATATTTTTTTCATACTTATTTACACAAAACCTATTGATAAAATTGTTGTGATTTTTACATGGACGTTTCTCTCCTTGAAACGCTTCTGATCTTGACTAACAGAAATATACACATGTATCAATGCAAAATAGTCTTTACAACTTGACCTACTCTCCGGGCAATTGGCGTAATTAAAACCTTCAAATAGAGGTCTCCGCACTGCCGTAGTTTACAGTCCAGAAGGCACGAACAACGAGACCCAGACCCAGACATAGACCTTACACAATCGCCGGGGGAGATCAGCCAAGCGATCCCCAGCTCCGACCCACATACCATTAAAAAGGCCGAAAATATGAAAATAGGGAAATTACTACATTTTCTCGGTACGAACAGCATAATCGCAAAATAAGTGAAAATTTTCATTTGTCTGTAGTGGGTTTTTGCGTCACTCAAAGGTCGCTTTCTGAGCAACCTAATGGGTTAATTACGGCACAAGGGTTGCCTTTGGCAAAGGTTTTAGCCCGCAATTGAGGTTGCCAGTTTTATTTGCTTGCCTGCTGGCTGAAAGCTAAATAGAACGCATCATAAAGTATTCCTACTTTTAGCTGGCATTCTTTCCCTCCAGAACAGCGTGAAATTTGCCTAAAAGAGCCCAGAGACCTCTACACCCACGGTTCGTTCACTCAGCAACTTTGAAACTATAAAATGCACGCATGCAGTTCACAAAAATAAAAGATTTTGTACAAGCCAGTGGATTGCAAGCAGCGAAAGCAAAATAATATTTAAGACACGCACTCGCCCGAGCCAGATGGTTTGTTTTTCCCCCATGCAGGAAAAGTGTGAAAATAGGACTAGCTATTATGATATAAGCAAACTTGGAAGAGGGGAAAAAGTCTAAATAAGCTAAAAAATAATTACTTTCCTTTTTAATCAATCATAATTAATAACTATTATGAACGTAAGTCGTAAGAACTATTTCTGTCTAGCTAAAAATAGTTATAGTTTAGATATTTTTTAATAAATATTTATTTATATACAAGCAGAATTGGTAAACAATATTGTTCTTGTGAAATAAAGTGAAATAATAAACTAGATTTTCATGCCATTTTATTCCCTTTTTATCATAAATATTTATGATATCAACTACAACTGTTGCCTGAAAGTAAAATCTCGTAAGAAAGCTACAGTCGAGTGTGATCGAATGTGAAATACCCAGTACCAAAAAAATTGTGTATTAAATTAAAAGATAAATTTGTTTTTCATTTAAACTTTTAGCCCACATGACAAAAGTGATTCTGATTTAGAATATACATTTTATACATTTTATGGGGTCAAAGATGTCCCTGTTGGCTCTAAGTTAAAATACCCTTGTATCCCATGGGTATCGGGCATAAATATATTCCTCTGATTTAGGTCCAGCAAGAGAGAGAAGGCTGACAAAAAATTCCAAATCCGAGCCAAATGCTGACCCATTTAATTTATGCGCATTTTGCGAGTCTTGTATATCAATTGCTGAATTCGAAATTTAAATGTGCATTTCACTCCAGGCATTTCACGAAGCTAACGACTCGGAGAAAATTCTTGCAAAATATATTTACAAGTTTATTCACATTCCCACTCAGATGTGTTTGCTGGGGGCAGCCTTGAAATCTAAACTCAAACTGACCCGGTCCCTCCTACTAATGTGCACCCATTAATTCATTTGCTCCCTCCCTTGGGGCGGGACGGTGGAATTAATGAGTTGCTACTGATGCATCATCAGTGGCACAAGGGGAGCCTCCTCCAGCTCACACGATATCCATCTTACGCCTTTCGGCTTAGCTGCCTGTTTTCTGTCCCTTGGCGTCTGCAAATGTCAGACACTCAATCACGTACGGATTGCCAGGATGCGACAGACTAAATGTAGGCAAATTGAAGTCCAGACCAACAGGACAAGGCCACGCTGTGTCTTCCTTTGAGCTCCTCTGTCAGTGGCAGGCTCCAGAGAAATGTGCCAAGATAGGCCAAGCAGCTAATGATTGATGTTGGCGACGGGTATCTAAAACCTGAAAGTACCATTCTATAATCTCAAAAGATTTTTTAATCCCTTCTGTCTGTGTAATTGCTTCCTTCTTGCTGTTTTACCTCTTTTCTTTCTGTTTTCATTTTCGATTTAATTTTAATTTTATTTACTGAAGTGGACAATAATTTTTCGGGGAATTCTATTTAACGGTCTCTTAATTGAATCACTTCTGGGCAACCATATGATAAGTAATTCTTGGAATGCATTATACACCTGACAAATTGTGAAAGAGAAATACTCGGAACACAAATATATGTGCCAAATAAAATCCCAATGAGACTTTCGATACATGCTTTCTTTTGTTTACTCAATATTATACGGAAGCCGCTTTCTGATTAAAATAGCCAACGGAAAATGCCTCTGTATAGATATTTTTGGCATTATATATTTCACATTACTCAATTATTTTGGGCGAGAGCGAGAACAAAGCACAAGGAAATGGAAAAGCTGCGGGAAGGTCAGCAACCCGAGCCCGGGCCGGGATTTCGCTTTAGCCTATTAATCAACTAGTGGCAGACTGTCACAGTGTCCAGACAGGCGCGGCTCACATTATGAATCGACGGCTTTGTGAGCAATTTGATGTATACCACATATATTTCTATCCAGCTCCCATGAGCTCTCCCGAGTCACGCAAAAGTTGTGTCCAACCCCGGAGTCATTGAACGGCCAAGGCGGAAACACAGTGAGTCCGGTAGAAAACAAAAATAAAAAACGGAAGTCTTATTGTAAAGGACAGCTAGTAAGTGTATCCGTATCTTATGGACAGATTGCATGCTGCAAAAAATTCCCTCTCCAGGAGTGAGAAATGGGGATTGGCGATCGGGTGAAGGCGCCACAAGCCTTGCGTGTTTAATTTTCACAACCAAATTAAATTATTAAAGAGGCTGGGTGGGGGAATGAAAAACTGTTTAATCGATCTTCACGCACCGAAGCAGAAATACTCTCTTTAAGCAAAGTAAGCCCGTAATTATGGCATGTGTTTTCGCTTTATTTGTACATCATTATAAACAGTAAGTAGTTTTAGGTGTTTATATACACTTTTCATTTTATTATTTATTTCTATTACGAATAAATGAATGAATAAATTCATAGAATAAGTTCTTCAAATAATATGTGTATTTAATATTTATTGAAACCGTCGGATACATCGTTACTCAAGCGGGAATTTCCCCGTATTTAGTCAACGTAACTACTCTAACTGTAATCAACTGACGAAAAATAATTGTTAAGCTTGAAATTGCCCAAGCCGCGATTACAAAAGTTATTAGAGTGCGTCAATATCATGTAGACCAGTAGATGCTCGGCTCTCGTTGCCCAAAAGTGATCATTGACCGTCACGCCTGACGCCCGAAAACGCTTTCCAAAATCGTGTGCCGCTCGTTGAGTGGGTGGCAACAGGCGGGGGTGGAGGAACAAAGACTCAGACTGAGATTTACCCATCAAAGATTTGCATTTCTATTGGCATAACAAAACTGCGATACACGTTACACGGATACACGTAATGGACACAAAATATTGCCGCGATGGGAGAGCGCCATGGAAAATTTAATTATAATCAAAAAAAGAGGCAAGAGCGCCAGCAAAATTCGCCGCAATGTGAATAAACTTTTGCTTTGGATAGGAGGCGGAACGGCGGCACATGGGGCGTATGAGTGACGATGCTAGCAGATTCGGATTCAGAGAGCGTGTGTGTCGGTGTGTTTAGATTAAAACTAATTGATTGAGGCACCCGGGAGGGCGAACATGCTCCTCAATGGTTGCCATGTGCGGATTTATAGCCCCGCTAATAGTTCACACACAAATTATATCGGCGATTTCAGTGCGACGCCTCGGTGTGAAGTGTAACAGATTAAGATAAATTACAAAATCACATTGGTTCATGAGGGTTCATTTTCTGGGTCGGATAATTAAGATTTGATTTTGGCATTAGCTTAATGGAGTGGAGAAGTTTACTTTAGAGATAACTAGTTAATTATTAAGATTGTCATTTTATTAATCCTTTTAGTAAATACGATTTGTGGTCAACACACAAATGTTTTGCTTGAACAAATGGTAACAGTAGCGTCAATAAGTTGACTTGCTTATGGTTTATGTTTCCTATCATACAAATAAAGAAAATTTATTAACTCCATTACAGAAATAAAAAGTATATTAACAAGAATTATATGAGTCAAACTTGTTTTTAAAAAGATTCTTTTGTTAAATATAGAGACTTTTTATCCCGTAGTTTATAAGTTTTAAAATGAATATTTTTACTAATATAATTAACTGAGGAATATACAAAATATATCCAACAAAATAATATTTCTAAGGTAGTTCTAGTTAATTAACAAAATGTTTACTCAAATATTAATTTTTCTACAAAAATTGTATTAATAGTTAAGCACTAATATTAAAATTTACCAAATTCTCAATGATGAAAGTCCCAGACAACCTTCCACAGCTTTTGGCCAAAGGCAGCCCAGGAAGTTACACCGAATAGAAAAATAAATAAACAAAATACGTATGTATACAGAATGTTCGTGTACATAATATATCACTTTCTCTCTAACAAATAAAAAAAGGTTCCATATACAAAAATGAATAAGAAAAGCAAGAGCGAAAAGCGGGAGTAAGGACCTGGCAAAAAGCCTACGTCAACAGCATCCAGACTACGCACCCCAAAGTCCTGGCAGACAGCTGTATGAGTCATCATCTCTTTTCGCCCCGACACAGGATACAGCATCCAGACAAGTCAGCGCTCCGCTTTTTCTCCGTACAACGTTTTAGCCTAATTAAGCGGAAACTTGGCAACACTTTCAGCCTCTACAGAAAAAGCTGGAAATGCTGAAATCATTTCTATGCTTTGGCCAGAACCTCCACTTCGTTTCCCCCTTTCGGTTTCTAATGCCTTTCGCTTCTCTTGCTTTTCCGGTGTCCATCGCTTTCCGTTTGTCTGAGGGGCCATTTTGGCATCCTCTGTTGAATGTAGCCTTTTAATTTTATCGATTTGTATCTACCACAATGTTGTTTCTACTACCGTTTTGGCTGCTTTTTGGCTGTTGTTAGAGGTTTGGGTGCTGCAGGGTGGCTCGATTACGACTGTTGGACTATGCAATGTGCTTTTTATTACCCATGGGCAGCCTTGAATGCGCTGAAGGACCTGCAGCTATTTCGATTTGATGTTTGGGATGAATAAGTGTGAAAGGGTCATTAAAGTTTGATTTGATTATAAAATAACGTAAATTTGAATGCAAAATTTTAAATGAAAACATACTCTTGCAAACTCTCCTCTTTTAACAAACAAAACTTAATTAGGATCTCAGCGGGTCGGCAGGAAATAAGTTCCTAGCGCATCTTTATGACCTTTACCGGACCTTTAAATAATTAAACAGACGAGGGAAAACAAATCTCGGATGGCCAGCTGGCGGAACTATTGCCCACCGAGTAGGACTGGGAGCTGCCGTTTCTGATGTACACACCCGGACACTCTCGGGGGAGGCATGAATATACCCCTGGCATGCGATGGCTCTGCAGCTATCTCTCTCCAATGGCCTCGCCAAATGTTGAGTTCAAGGAGACGTCATGGATGGAGTTGTCCCGCCAGCAGCCGCAGCATCCACAGCTGTTGGCCAGAGCCGAAGGACACTCAGTGCGTATGCGCAATATGGCCGAGAGTGCAGCCTCTCTGTCGCTCTCTCCCACTAAGGTGCATTGCATTTTCGGCGCTCAACAGTTATGCAATGTTAGCAACATTTTTGGCCTATTACATGCCACATCTGTAGCTGACATTAACATTGCTCTCACATCTCCCATCGATGACGTCAAAGCTGTACCCAATGGGGAGTCTGTCTGTTACAGCAGAGTTGAGTTTCTGTCGCCGTCACTTACTCAACACCATGACGTCAATATGACAGAATGGAGATTTCATTTTCCCCAAGATTGGAGCTTGGTCCAGCTAATATACAATATAACGGAGTTTTGTCAACAGCTTCTCACCATATTTATTTAGTGTTTTAAGAGCATTTAAGAAATACGACTTTGGATTTAACAGACACAAGTATATAGATTTTAACCGATTCTCAATACTTTAAAATAAAGTAAAATATATTATTATATGAAGCGTGATTTTGGCTAAATTTGTGTTTAAGTTTAACAACGCAAATGTAGGAATATCATGGCTGGATCTTGAAAAAAATTCATATGAATTACACATACTGTAAAAACGATTTTTGAAGTATTAGCTTTCACATTCTTATTAAGCGAAAATGTGTATGCAGTCCGTAAACTGACTGTTATTGTACCAGTTTTATCTGTTGTCCAGGCTATTCCAGACTTTTCTATATATTTATTTAACTTTTTTTATGTCTAATAAGAAAAGAAAGTATCAGCTTTCAAATTCTTATTAACCGGTGCATGTACACAGTGCGAGTTCTGTATGTTTTTATAGCAGTTTATAAATATAGCTATGTTACTACACGAGAATTGCCCGTAACCCTGTATATTTCAGTTTTCTCCCCATTTTTTTTTTTAGTTTGTAATATGTCAAAACAATGAAAGAAAACATTGAAAAATACACAACATATTTGCAAAACGAGAAGTTTTGTTGAATATTAAATTAAACAATTCATTCTTGCAAAGCTTCTACATC
Organism: Drosophila ogumai; assembly: GCA_018904815.1. Taxonomy (NCBI): domain Eukaryota; kingdom Metazoa; phylum Arthropoda; class Insecta; order Diptera; family Drosophilidae; genus Drosophila; species Drosophila ogumai. The sequence goes on along the minus strand of JAEIIJ010010888.1, from coordinate 9,816 downwards.
ATTAATACTTTATAGTTTTCACTTTCCGCCGATCGAATTATAAATAAATATATATTTTAAATTTGGGTAATATAAAGGAAAATTGATTTCCCCAAAAGAGGGAGGCGATGAGGCAAGCGCAACGTGAAATCAGTTATTGAGCTGCCCCTCTCGATCTCGTTGAGATTTACCCACAACAACATTGAGTTCAGTCATTGACTGACAATAGCAACAACAAGGCAGCAGCATCAAAAGCAACAACAACAACTCGAGACAATAACAATAACAAAAGGCCGCAATTGTAAACAAAACGCACGCGCCAACGCCAGCGAAAAAAGAGGTACGGGAAAATTCAATTTTCGCTTCTGCTTCTCGGAGATGAAAACGTAAAATTTCACTGACGTTGCCTCATATGGAAAATTTCACTGCACGCTTGAAAAAGTGCAGTCTGGTTGCTGACGAGGTGGCGGGTGGGCAGTGCGTTCCCACAGCTGCTGCTACCGTTGAGTGCCGTAATCAGAGACTTTCATGGGCGGGGAGGTTGGGGCACGTTGGAGATTCGACTGCAGTGCGTTTTGTTTATTGTTGTCTCTGGCGGGTTTTCATGCACTTGCAGAAATAGGTCTTACTTTTGTAAACTCCTAGGTTCCTTTCTATTAATATTTCCAACGGATTGCTGATTGCTTTTATTTAACACAATTTGTTTTTATGCGATCCAAAACACGTTGTTCTTTTATTTTTACCAAGATCCAAAGTGACCGTTTTACAAAGTCCAACTTAAGTCTACGATTGGTCTCTTATCGATAGCTCTACAAGAGCTGGTCGCACTAAGGCGCACAATATTAAAAATGAGGGGCTTACACTTTAATAACTTAATATATTGTAGGTTGTTGGAACAGTTAAGCACTAATATAAGATTTAGCCGACCTAGAAATTAGGGTTATTTATCTTTAAAGCTAATAAGTATACATAGAAGCCAGAACCAGAAACATAGGTCAAAACCACTTTCCTTTCTAGTCACTTTTTATTTTCATTAAGAAGTTATCTTGAATGTAAAGGGTATTGCATTTCTAATATTTTCTTTTAAAGCTCAGGTTTTTAGCATGATATCTACTTCTAAAACAAAATAATATTTTTTTAATTGATTATTTTCAGTCCCAGTTAATTTTTCTCTGTGCATCTGACTCTTCTGCTTGCGTTTTGGCACTTTCACTCTCTGACACCCCCAGCCTTTAGTTTGGTTCGTTTAGTTTCGTTTAAATATTACGTTGCTTTTTTTGGATTCGTGTTTTATTTTTCCTTTTTTTTCAGATAAGCGTAATTCCGAAGTCGGTTTTATTTTTTAGCTTGCTGTTCGTTCCGTTTTCTTGTTATTGTAAACATAAACAAGAAAAGCAAGCAACACATGGAAATAGCGTTGAATTTGGAGTTGGTTTGGGGAAAGAGTTAAGTCGGAGACTAGTCGAATCAGTTGCACAGTGCCCAAGGTTCACGCCACGCATTAAAATTAATGAAAAAGTCAAAGGGCTTATGATATCGGAGGAAGATGTGGGCGACTTGGGATTGCATATAGCTTTGATTAGGGTTATGCAAGGATTAATCAAAGCACTGATGAAGTTCAAGCTGAGAGTGAGATATCTTATCAGATTTTGATTTGATGTGGGCTAAGGGTAAATACTAAAAAATTTAAATAATAATAATAGTAATAATACAAATTCCAAGCTATAATTTGTAACATAATATAATCTCTCTTATAATAGTAGCAAAAAAACAATAAGTTTATTTAATTTTATTATTTAATCTCGATGAATAATATTTCCAGGTTCGTGGCTTATGGTTTGCGCACGGATTACCTTTACCCCCTGATACATTTCCTTAGTCTGTCTTACATTACCTTCAGCACGTTTCCCTTGACTGTTTAATATAGAAATTAATGTTCTGCCTTCTTAAAAATGGAAATATCTCACGAGAGTAAGCGTGCAACACGTAGCAGTTGGCCGCCTTTGGAGGTCTTACACCGACCATCCAACACCCGCATCCGACCAAGGTGAGGCGCAGCCACATAAATATCGAGCAATTTCCCATGGACTTACATTAAGGTTAATTCTGTTTATTGCCGTATCGGTTGCAGAACAATAAACAGCCAGCAAGGAATCTTTAGGAAAGCCTTGCAACGCCGATATAAATTGCACAAGGCAATGCTGCCCTTCCTCGATGGAGGGGACCTCGATGGAGGATGCGGCTGCATGAGCATCTGGGCGCCATATGGCGCTACCTTGTCCCCCACAGTCTGGGGTAATTCTTCAATTGATTTTCGCCCCTCGCTTCTGATTATAAAATAGATGCAGAAGCTTGTCAAATATTTCTTCCACAAAACTCAATACTAAGTATTTCGAAATGCAAGTGCAACCTCACCGCAGAGGCGCGTTTAAAGTGTTTCTGTCAGACGAACCTGACTAATGGCCTCTTCTCATTCGGGGCAACCGATTTATGTGGGGGCGTGGCCGCTGTCAAACGGCAGCGTGTGAAAATTGTTAACAAATTGCCGTGTCGAAAAGTCTTAGAAAAAAGTTTCATCGGCGTTATATTTAGAAAATATTTATAAATATTGTCGGTTGGGAAAATGCATTGGGTCGGTGCACTCAGAAGTGAAATGTGTGAAAAATTGATGTCAATTTATCTCAAATTTGGGCTGGCGCATCGTCTGGTGAGGCTATCCCATTTTATTGCTGAGAGTGGGTGGAAAATTTGGCATTAATTGACACCAGTCTATGCAGAGTGTGACTAATGAATGGGCTGAGATGGAATTTCCCCCAATAGCTTATTTCGTAAAAGGCTTTATTAATTATTATTATATATATATCTATTAATTATAATATAATTTGGTAAAGTTTAATAATATAGAATTATTCTTATGATATTAAAGATTGACCATTTGATTTTACTTGAGGCCTTAAAGCAATCTCGACCTTAGCCTATAATTGCATTCTCCATTTGTAAATATTGCCAATATACACATTCACAGACCTTGTCGAGCAAGTCAGTACTTATTTGCTGTTCTATGGCAATAAGAAATTTCTTATTTATTTTCGAGTTTCATTTGCTTAATGCTTCATCACGATCAATATATAAAGGCAATTATTGGCAGATCAACAAATAAGCGAACACAACGCACATCATTTCAGCTTGCTGGGCAGCAATTTGGGTTACCCCAAGCAAAATTGATAACAATTTACACCTCAATATGGAACACATTTTGTGCAATTAACCCACTTTGACGGTGATTCTCCACTGCGAGCTGAGGTAATTTGTGAAAATTACGACTTCCCATCTGTCGGGGCATTTTATTTTCATTGTTTTTAAAAAACATTTAAGCAGCGACATGCATTACTTTCGCTTTGTTACACCCTAAATAAAAAGGGGTTCAAGCGACAGAAATGTTTATTATGCACATTAATGGCACCCATATAATACTTTTATAAATATAATATAATTTTTAATTTCCTGTATAAAATTATATTTTCCAAAGCTGCCTTCCAGATAGCATTTTTCGCAGAATTTTATGTTCACGTTTGGTTAATTCGCTAGGGGTTTCAGTGGCTTTGAAGAGTATTGTAGGTTCGATCATACAACAAAGTGCTTCGCTGTGTTTTGATTTTTGCGTTGCTTGAAGTTTAATTTGTACTTTGCCTGCTTCGCATTCTACTCACACGCACTTTCTTTTGTAAAGACGAGCAACTTGAGGGCAATTCGAGTGCAGAAACCAGACGGAGGCCGAGAGGGTCTGGTTTTGTGGCACTTTCCCGCGGACAGTTGTGGCGTAATTTCGAGAGATTTTGTAATTCGCTCGCATGCGTCAGGGGTAACCCGTTTTTAACGTTGGCCCCTTAAATCAGTTGCTAAATTCAAAAATAAATATATAACAAATGTGCGCGCGCACACAATTTGCGTAAAGCATTTGCCGCTCGCATCCAATGAGTAATGACCATCTGATTCATACGGCCAGTGTCGCTTGTCAATTTTGACAGCTCGGCCCATTGTGTGGCGATCCCCAGTTCCCCTGCCAATGCCATTGTGGCGCTTTTTTTGGGGCAAGGACGTAAAAACCACCGATTTGGCCAAACCTTGTATTTCCTGCTTTCACCCGCCATCTCTCGGCCCGCCCCCACGTGCGCAAGTCGCCCATTTTTGGCTTGGGGCCGACTCGATCGCAGTGTCTGGCCTGAAGAAAGCCTCATTAAAATAAATCACCTCTTTTATATGCCCAAAAGGTGTGTGCGCCTCAGAGGAGCTGCGACTGTCAGAGTTAATTTGTTTCGAAATTATCAAAGACTCTTTAATAACAAGATGCATAATTTTGGTTCCAGCAAAGAGTTTGTTCTTACCAAGCTTTGTAAATAGACACAGATCAAGCAAGTGCGTATGTGAGCGCACAGATCTAGAGTGCTCTGTATTCGTACAAGAGAGGTAAAGCTTTATAGACTGCTCTCTCGATCTATGGCTTTTGAAGAACATTTAAAAGATTTACGTATCTTGTTATTAAATTGACGGTATTGCATTTCAGCTTTCAAAACAAAAGAGTGGCCTGCCAGACATTTTCCATCTATTTTTAAAATATAGAATCTACATTACCATTGGAATTAACTGTATTCCTATAAAATAACATTTAAACAAGCAGATTACCTAGTAAACTAGACTTCATTTATACCGGAGAAAAATATTATTATTAATTTATAATCTTAAATGGTACAATAAGGTAGCTTCCTTGATTGGCTTCACTTCAAGGTTTTTATTTAAAGAATTTCCTATCAGCAGCAAGCGCTATTGAAACTAAAAATAAAAGCCATTCTCACCTTTCCGGCAATTAGATATGAACCTTCTCGAGTACAATACCCTATCGATTTTCTCAATGCGACAACGGCGACAACAACATCCAGACAAAGGGGACTCTGGGTCCGGGGTTCAGCTTGCAAAATCAAACTAATCCGCTTAAGAGCCTCGATTTCCAGCCAGAAGCAGAAGCTGAAACCAGACAACGAAAACCTGAGCGCCGCGCCGCCTGGTCATTTGCAATTGAGGCGAGAACTAAGCTCTGGCCGTGTGGGATTTGAACGGATATTGATTTCCAGCTGTGCAAATAAATGACAGAGACTTGGCCAAGAAAGATGTGGTGAATGGGGCACATGTGGTGGCCAGGGAACACGTGACACGGCAGGTGCTGGACATGTGATTATGGCCTGAGAGTCGTTAAACCATTAAAATGAGATTAATAGTGAATTTTTTTAATGTTTTAATCTAAAACATAGAATTACAATAATATCATCTAAAAAATCCGTAGAGTAGAATCCAAAGGCCTGTCGAAGAAAGCACAAAGCCACACAGTCAGTAGTGTTTTCATTCTTGTTTTTTTAAATTTCCCTGTCTATTATTCGATTATGGGGTTAACGTGTCTATTTTTATTCAGGCAGCTGCAACTGGGCTCGGGGATAATACGTCGGCTAATCAAGCCCACAGCCAAGCCCGAAGCCAAAGCCAAAGCCAGAGCCAACACCCAAGCCAGGTGACCCACTTGAGCATGCTTCGCTCGTGACATTCGACTGGGAAACGTGCAGAAGCGACTGGAAAATCGACAAAAGCAAAACAAAGCGGCTGCAAAGACAATCAAAAAAGACGAAACGTGCAGAACGTCACTTTCGGGCCGACTTTCGAGATGATGCGTCACAGCGAAAAGTGTTGAAAAGAAAATGCGCACAAATAACGCGGCAAATCAGGAAATGTAAGCAAGTGCAAGTGAGAAATGCGAATCACATTGCACGGCGAGGAAACCGGCAACACACTTGCGAGACAGTAACAAAAGCAGCAGCATCAGCAGCAACCAAATAAAGTTAAACAGGAAAGATTGCTGAGGTCGAGCTCAGACTATGAGATACTCACTATCCTAACATATCCTCAAAAATGTTGTAAGTAACAAACTATCAATAATCGAGGTGCCAGGAAAATAGTAGCGAATTTATAATCAATCGAAATGGTTTAAAAAAGCATATTATAAAATAGTATAAGAATTCAAAATTATGTAAATATAAATAAGGGTGAATTTACAATTTGCTTGCAAGCTGCAACTACAATATTTAATTGCCTTAGATTTAACATCCAAAATTCCCATTCATATGTCTATTCCAGGGATGGCAGAAAATATTGACGTATAATTACTGTTTCACACATCAACATTTTAATCTTGCCATAGGTTGATATTCTGTTTGATACATCAGACTAACTTCAATCTGGGAAATAGATAAAGAAAGAGAACTACAAATTGAAAGAAAGATTTTTCAAATTTCAATATGTACAAGCCTGAAAAAAGTGCGATCTTATTGTTTCAACTTCAACTTTATCTCTCGCTATACATACATCCCTAATCAGAATCGTTTTAGGCCTATTGCCCAGCTGTTCGCACAATTCCAATATACCCTTCTACTCTCCACATACCGGGTATTACATCAGCAGAGACAGCGACAATGTTGACAATTGTTGGAACTGACAGTTTGACGTTTTAACTCACGCGCCAAACGTCAAACGGCAGCAGCAGCAGCCACACAATGGCAACAGCAGCAACAGCGGCAACAGCAGCAACGGCAACATGTTCAACAGTCATCTAGGCAAATCCATAGCCACGGCAGCCAGAATAGACAACTCAATGAGACATTTTGATGGACACCTCTGGCGACAGCAACACGGCGAATGAATAATATTTGACGATTATATATACTTGATTTGTGCAGTAATGCTGCGAATCTAATGCTAGAAATATTGTTGATCTGTCAATTCGAAGCAAAAATTAAGAAATTATTAGTTGCTTCTCAGGGTTAACTTGGGGAATGACGGATTTGTTTTTACATCCTGGGTGCGAAAATGTTTAATTAAGCTGATAAAAAGGTTATTCACGATGTAATTTATTTATGGAGGAAATGTTGTTGAAGCTTGTTTTTGTGTTATTTATATAAGAGTATGAAATATAATCTTTATCAAAGTGTAGCTTTATGTCGTTATAAGTAAGCAACTTTTGCTACAGGGACCTATAAATTCAAATCAAAATCTTAGCAATTATATGATAAGTTGGTAGGATGTTTAAGCTTGTTTGATTCAAAGTAACTTTTTTTTTTAATAAATAGTAATATTCAATAAAATTGTTAGCTTAACTATAGAAAATAAGCTTTTTGCGAATGAGTAATTCTTCAAATTTTTACCCTCTCTCACATACATGTGTTATAGATATAATTACAAGGAATTTTTATTGAAAAGATATGCATTTGCAGTGCATCTTTGCCCCAAGTGACCCGTCAGTGATCACCAAAGACAGAAGCAATGACCAGGAATGGGAATACATATGGAAATATATTTTATTCAAGGAATGTGACTTATGTCGCGTGCGATTCGTCTCGCTGATATTGCTATTGTTGTTCGCCGTTGACTATCTTCTGGTTGTAGTATAATTGACACTCTCTGTCCAGGGCTCATAAATTAATAGCAATTGGCGCAATGTGCAGCTGTAAATTGCCGGCTGACCAGCGGAGAAAATAAAGAAAGATGCAGCGACCCGATCGGAGAGCTTTGTGTGGGTTGCTTGTCTACTTGGCACTAGAGGAATGCCATGGGATTCATGAATAGTACTCGTAGTTAGAAAGAAAGTCGGGTGGAAATTAGTCGGACAATGGAGGCTGACAGTGTGAGTGAGTTGTGTATTTGTGACCAGGAAGAAATGTCTAGCACTTGGTCGGGCACAAACTATTTAATGGCGTTCTTAGTGCTAGCTTCCACAGTCTGCAAGAAACACATATTACTCTTCAGTACCTTAGGGCCCTTAAATCATCATGTTCTTGGCCCTTGTATTCTTCCTTTCCACATTCTTCTTGCTTGTTTTCAGCTTACCAACCCGCATGTCACTAAAGTTGAAGCCTCCGATTCTCACAACGATACTTTGTGTGCTCAGGACAATGACGACAGCAGCGACCTAGAAAGTACAAATATATTCCATATAATTGGCTAAGCGTGTTGGTTATTATATCACACAGCAACATTTTCTCCCTGATACACTAAAGGGATGAAAGGGAGAAACAAACAACAAGTTGGACGCTTTTCCTTTGTTGCTTGGGAATCTTGCTTTCCGCATGTTGCATACTTTCAGGCAGCAAGGAAAAATTTGCATGCGTCAACGGAACTTAATTTGATTTATTTTTGCCTTACGGAAAAGTTACTTTCTGCCAAAGCAGCAAAAAATATTATAATAACGTGTGGGCTCATTATTTATGAACATACGAGTTTGGAGTTATTTGAAATTGATAGATTAGTGGAGTGTATACCATGTATACCATGTCTACATTTACAAGTTTAAGATGTGAGATAAAAATAAATTAAATCATAACAATTTAATTAGCATATATAACTTATAGATGTCTGCATAAGAAGAGTCTAATATATACAAAGATCGCTCTCAGATTGTAATTACAAAATTCGAATTATATTTATATTTAACAGTTATAGTTTAGTTAAAAGTAAACAAATTATTATCGTAATGTTTAATGCCATTATTTAGAGTTCTTTGTGTATTTCTATTTAAATTATTGTACTTCTAATTATAATTTACTCAAGAGCATTTTTTTTAAGTAACATTTTTTGTACAAATGAATAAATAAAGAAATATAAAATAAGGTTATGATAATAACAATTATTTTAAATAAATAAAAATAGAAAAACAACTCTTCTTTAACTAAAATTAATAGATTTAATTGCATTGTTATATGGACCATATATAAAATTACTAATAAACCCAAAAAATAGTATTATTAAGCTTAAATAAATTAAACAAAATTTATTAAATTTTAAATTGTACTTTCTTCTAAAATTAAACTCAAACCCTATAGCTAAAATATATTTCTTTCTCCGCATTTTTTAAGTATTTATATAACTTAAACTATTTTTATTCCCTTTATTTTTCTTCTTTGGGCATACAGTTTGATTTATTTATTGCATACTTTTGGGAAGATACACGAAAACCAATAGCAATGGCTCTCAAACTGTTGCATTCTCGCTTCAACTTAAAATGTCTCCCATATGACCTTAAACTAGACGCTCTTAATCTCAGTTAATCAATGTCCATCCGAGGACTCTTTTGGAATACCCGCCGAGTAATTTGCTTGTCATTTGCTGCATCGCAGCCTCGACACTCTTCGACTTCTGCACGTCTCTCTGGCCATAAAATTAGCGGCAGCAAGTTAATACTTTGTTTTCGTCGGAGTGCAAGAAAGATGGTTATCGTGGTGACAACAACGAGCGAGCCAAATTGGACTGCCACGGCGGCAGAAGAGAGTTCCCGGGACAAAATTTTGCATGTCGCAAATTCTTGCTGTGAGCTGGCTGTGCTACCTGATCACCATTGTTGCAGCTTCTGGGATCATGTCTTTTTGGGACACGACACAGTACCAGTTTTCTGCTCCAGTTAACAACTGTTCATCTTTTGGGTTTCACCTTCCGCAGTTTCGAGTCCAAGGATCGCTCTGATCTGGCTTAGTAATGCGGAAGCTTCAGCTGTCTGGTGGGTAATCGGTGCGGGGGTGTCATTATTTGCATTTGGCCATGATTGATTGGTTGCTGGTAGAACTTGATCTTGTGGCTTTATTTTAGTTTCTGAAGATGACACCCCTTTAGTCCAAAAGCTGGAGATTTACAGAAGTTCAAGCTTATATTAAATTAAATACATTATTTATTTTATAATTACATGACTGTTTCTTTTTATACCCTTGCAGGGTATTATAATTTCAGTCAGAAGTTTGCAACGCAGTG